>JAHZNK010001362.1:0-14147 GCA_027744615.1 Lepidocyrtus cf. nigrosetosus NNG-2020 | reverse complement strand
TAAGAGGAACACCCTGATGGCATATTAAAAGTGGCAGTCCATCCTCTCAATTCTCATTAGCTAATAGGACGTTTTTCATAATTACTGGGTCTACAGATCCTTCCTGTTCAGGTATTAAAAACAATTGCTAAACAAAAGTATGTCAAATAGCAGCAGAAAGTGTCTGCAAGCATTTTAAAGCAACCGGAAACGGGAAACATGAATCTGGTTTTGTTTTACACGCAATAAATCTCTTACATTTTTGTCATCATTCTGCTCTATGCGTATTAAAAACTTTTGAATACTTTGTTCACGTAAGTTTAAAATAGGGATTTGGGATAGGAAAAAATAAAAATGCAGATCAATTCTTTGCAAAATTTCAAGCAACCTTGTCCTTGGCTCTTTTAAATTGTTGTAGTTGTGGGGCAAGGGTGGAACAAATAAATATGATTGCCAGCTTTATAATTATGACAATGTTGCAAAACATTCAGGTACAAAGGTTTCTAAAAGTACTAAAACATTTAAATAAGAAGGTAAAGTTTTTGAGTTAGTTGAATTGAAAATAGGAAACTACAGAAAACATACGTCAAATCCTTATAATTATGCCTCCCTACATTCATAAATTTACATTAAAGCACCTAATATTTAATTATGTAAGCATAATTTAAAGTTCTCTAACAAATTAAATTTAAATTTCTAACCAGAAAACAATTTAAGGTTCAAATCCAAAGAAAGTAATGCTACAAATTGCCAATAAAATCCAATATTTTAAAACGAAAAAGAGTAAGGCCGTGCGTTGAGCTAAGCGTGGCTAAATCTTCCTTTCGTTTATTTTTACGTTGCTGCTTGCTGGAGTGGAGGAATATGCAGCAACAGACAAATGGATAGCGGCGGAAAAACTAAAAGAACGCAATATCGGCATTTCCCATTCACTCCGGAGGAGGGGACATGATTTGCTGCTATTTTGCAATGAATTGTACAAGATTTTGCCACTCATCCTTTTACAATTTACATCTTCAGTTTGAAATTAAAATTTGAAGTTAAATGTTATGCAATACTTTTTTATATGATTTAGCTTGAATTGTTACCTATTATTTATACAAACAAGAAAATAGTTCAGAATTCAGATGTAGCGCATTATCGTTAAATCAAGTTTAAACCAAATCTTCAAACAAGATAGTCACCGTGTTATATTATGTGTGTCAGTAACTTTATTACATTTTTATAAAGCAAGTAGGATGTCTACTATGTAATCTGGAATTACGCAACGAATTTTTTTGTTAAAAATTGTCCGAATAACCCAGATAAATTCCCTTTAGTTGTTCTGTGAGGAATATGAAAAGAAGATGAGCTCATCTGGAATACGAAACTAGACCGCAGAACACGGTTGGTGTTTACCGTTTCTACCTTATGTGCGAATTGCGAAACCTCAAACACAACATCATAGACACTTTTTGGATAAAGGTACTTTCATTTTCGTCAAAATTTACTTGAGTTTTTCTGGAGTAAAGTAAAAGCGCACGTATATTTCAAGTCCTCTTTACCTTGCTGTCTTACATCAAGAAATGAGGTAAACTTTGGACATACCATACAGTACAGAGAATTGCGAAAGATGAAAGAAAGAGAGGCCTACTCACCTATGCAAAAAAAAACCTTATCTTGCCATTAGTGGTGACTGTGGGATAGTAAATACTCCTTATATAAAATGCAATGGAAGAACAACATAATTTAAGGGGCATATCCCTTGATAAAACTTCGATCAAGAAGGAATGTTGTTTTTTTTCTCGCTTTTTCCTTACTCTATCCTTTCTTCTCTCTATTAAATACATTACACATGGACATGATGCTATCGAAGGAGTGAACAGGCAAAAGTTCTGCACCACCATTTCTGTTGTATTCTTTTCAATGAATGACTCCTGTCTAAAATGGGAAAGAGGGATCGAGCTGAGGAAGGAAGGAGCAAAAATCTAGACATCTTTCAGTTACTATAGATTGCCTATTTTTACCATTACATCTGAATGTGGACGCAAAACCTTTGCTAAATACGAATTCTTTGTCCTTTTTACTCACTTCCCTTTCTTTCTTTTTATGCATCTTTCATCGCTATCACTATTTATTGTGAACCCACGCTGATAAGAAGGAAGGGATGTAGGCTATATGGATACGAACTGAAAGGAAAATGGAAGTTGCTGCCTCGGTCGAATCGAGTAGTTTAAACAAAATAGAGAAGCAATACAATTCCTGCATTAACATCGCATGTGATGCCAATGTCACTCATTCACACATTTTAAAATTGAAGAAGGTATGTTTTCAAGATAAAAAGATTGGATTCCTAGGTCTTGTTTGCTCGTATTTTCATCTTTTAAAATTTTGAACGAATATTCAACAACAATAAAGAAAGAACTACTACGGACATCCTTGTCTTTTTCTTTTCTTCCTTTTCTCCAGTCCTAATAATAATAATGACGATAATATCTGATGCGGTGCGATGATTTTATGCCATGCAGCTGCAGCAGCAGTCCTGCTGCCGTTGTCATATTCGTTTCTATAATCAAAATACAAAGTGGGATAGTAGCCGTGAGTGAGCCAAAAATGTTTCACCAGCGAGATTTTCTTTGAAGCTAAGGAATAACCAGAATGTTGTGGATCTAGAGAATTGGAGATGTGGCATGTGGCTGATGACAATGGTATGTTGTCTCTGTAGTTATTTCTTATTATCTAGGAAAAGGCAGTGAGCCAGCATTACTAAAAAGTGATGGTAATATTCAGTACACTGGATAGGATTGAACCTGCATCGTTTTGGAGAATTTTGGTTAAAGGAAGGGTTTGAGTTTAGAATCATGCCAGTTGCTGAACAGACCTCGCTCTGTCTGTAACCAGCATAGCAGAAGTTGAGAGAAAGAAAAAGTTTACTCGAATGCTAGCTGAATCCAATGTGCACTCCCAAATAAATCATGCTCTCCAGTTGTTTGCCGTTTTCTAACCTTTTGTGTATCTGCGTTTAGAGAGCCCATTGAGGTGTTTTACAAAATCAGTTTTTAAATTCCAATAATGTGAAAGAATATTTTCCTGTGTGCCAATGTTTTGTATAAGTATCACATTAGAAAAAAATGGAAGTTACAGTTCATCTATTACGGTACGGTTTACTTTTACTACCTTTTTAAATGTCACAAATGAAAAATATTACAGTAGGGTAGTAGGTAATAAAAACAAAACGTCATGATTTGTCAATTAATATATAGTGTGTGGGTGTGTGTGTAAAAACTAGCCAGCCCACTCTAAACTGACGTGAATACAATAATTATATACATTTTTACGGAAAACAAAACATATTATTTCCGCCAAAGAATTAAACGAAATTTAAAATTGTCCATACGGATTCACATTAGGAAAAAATGGAAGTTACAGTTCATCTATTACGGTACGGTTTACTTTTACTACCTTTTTAAATGTCACAAATGAAAAATATTACAGTAGGGTAGTGGGTAATAAAAACAAAACGTCAATGATTTGTCAATTAATATATAGTGTGTGGGTGTGTGTAAAAACTAGCCAGCCCACTCTAAACTGACGTGAATACAATAATTATATACATTTTACGGAAAACAAAACATATTATTTCCGCCAAAGTATTAAACGAAATTTAAAATTGTCCATACGGATATGTACGAATTCAATGGGAAGGCATTCAGAATGCGTTCAATAGTAGAGGCCTAAACAAAGAAAGTTTTAATTAGGGAGTTGACTGTGGTTGCTTTTCCTGTCGACCACCACTGTGAGCTCGAATAGACAGGAGTAATGATTCTGACAAACAAGTTTCAGTTCCTGTCGATAGTGTAATTTACAGGCACATTGTATTAAAATCCAATGAAAAGAGTGCTAATTAACTACAACAAATCAACAGGGACAGCTTCTTGTGCAACTTTATATGCTTGGGTGAGTGATCTAAATATATTTTGCTTAAATAAACAAAGGAAAAGGAAAATCGGTCACAGAAACACTTTTAATGAAAAAAAAGTTTAGAGTTCTAGGGAATTGACAGTTTGCCTCTTAACACCTCAATTGTCACAAAATGTATTTCACATGTTAGGGCATGACAGCTACTGTTCTACCATTATAGCACATATTTATGTATTTTGCACATTAACAAATCGAACCTTTATTGCCTATTAAACCTGTGCAAAGTACAAACCTAAGAACAATTGCAGGATTTAGTGGCAAGTTCAATAATAGAAACAATTGAATAAAGCTTAATCTAATCTATTCAATCAGAAACTAAATGATGGCCGACAATAAACAGTTATTCATAGACTTGTAAATAGATGAATACATAATGATTGTTTTGTCATTTGTATTACTCCTCAATAGGTAAATCAATTTAATTAAATGTTTTGCGATTACAACTACACAATGAAATTCAAGTCGCTTTATGATTTATCGCTTTTCACACCTACAGGAAACAAAGTTATTTTTCAAAACCCAATATTGTAGGTCTATTTATTTAGGTAGCAATAATACAACGATAGCGAATCTGACATGGTTTATTACTTGTTTTGAAATTTATTTTTTTACCCAATTATGCACTTAAGCATTTCGAGTAGATTGAACGTGACTATTGAAAAGCGGAATTTTGAGAAACACAGGAATTTGCCAACGAAAATGAAACTATTTCGGATGTAGTGCGTGCGTGCGTGAGAAAACAAAATAAACGTTTTTATAAGATCACCAGTTGTACTATTACTCGTGATGTTTGCTACCTTCGTTTCCTACTGCGGTAAAAAGGCATCTATTTTTATTTTGAATACAAAAAGTTTCATCAAATTGCCAAATAATTTTAAATATATCAACAATTGGAGCTGGTATATTGGAGATTGTTTAGGATTTCATGGGTGACATGCAATTGCTCCTAATGGATTTGGTTAGGAATTATATTTTATGTTATTTTCTTGATGTAATAATTTTGCCACACTATCAAGCATTGCCGTAAACAAACGAGACTGCATGTCGGAAACTTTTGGAATTTTACATTAAGCAATAAGTACCAGGTTTTCTTCCATTCTTTGGGATTTATTAGGTGCTGTAAATATTTTCTACCTAAATCTGATGAGTTCTCACACTTTCTTTTACCCTGATTCGTATTCGTTAACTAATACATATGAAATAGGTATATATTATTAAATGTACACAGACCACACCATTGTAGTCACGTCGTCATATTTTCGGCTATTGCACTTGCACTCGTGCATTACATTTCATCAACACCGCATCGGTATTTTTCTATGTTATGCTAGTTTGGAGAATAGGGCTAAAGAAGCTAGCAAAATCGTTTATTGTTTATTTTGTTCCATTTTTATTTTTACAAATGAAAAATAATGTAGACAATGAAATATCAGTATTGCAATAGAATTTGTATTAAACTTATTTGCTATACTTTCCTTTTCAAGATAGATAAATCAAGAATTTTTGAAATATGTATTGTACTATTGTAGTATTATAGGAGGATGTATTAAGATTGATGTAGAAACCCATCCAACAACTTGCTCGACACAACCGTTTCTTGTATTTCTTATTTTTCTGACAGAAAAATTAGCAAAATCCATTGCACGCTTCTGTTGTATAAACTTACTATAACATATTAATATGTACATCTTAAATAAGTATATAGACTTTTTGACATACAACTTTTTAACGGTTATAATACAAGAGTGTCGGTTTTGACATTTCTTTTTTATTGAAGATCATCGTAAGTATAGACTTGAGGGAATTTTCGTTAAGGGTCTGTCCTAATATTGCATTCTTAAGCATAATAATACTGTCAATGACAACTCTAGAAGAGGGATTCTTACAAACAAAGCAGTGCAAACAAGCCCATAAAACTTTGCAAAGTAGAAAGAAAAAGTATTAGTTGATATAAGCAGGATAAAGAGAAGAATTAACCTGAATATAAAAAAACTTGTTCACTGACATTTTCCTTTCAGTGATACAACAAAATGATATTGCTCACATGTAATAACCTAGAACGTTTATGAGTCGTATTATAATAATTTAATATTGTTAAGCCGTAAATTGAGAGGAGTGCGATGGAACACGTGATTTGTGTCATCTCAAGATTGTATTTTTACAATAATGCTGTCATATCATGTCATATAGGTTTCGTTATGCAGCATTATTAAATGTCAAAGGGGCAGTCTATCTGTGTACATATGGACTATACATACTTTCAAATAGAATGGCATTTTCCCACAAGATGGGAAGAAAAAGGGTTTACAGAGAGGAAAAGGATTAAATTTAATATGCGAAATGCGAATAAAATAATAATAATAAGTAGGTATGTAGGTAGTAATATGATTCAACGTCGAAATGCCTGTATTATTTTGCAGAAATGTAACATTGCGACATGGGCCATTGGCTTTATAATAAAGCACAATAAAAAGAAGGGGAGAGTGAAGAGAATTTTAGTCTTGTTTGTATTGTTTCAGACATTAGAATAAAAGGAAGGCAGCAGTACCACCACACCACGGTGAAACTCTTTTGTGAAGATACAAAGATACAATACAAAGAAAGTGAACACCAAAAGTCTCTGTTTCTGCCGCTCTGTGACTAGACTTGATGCAATCCCTCTTGACAGGTTGACAGTGGAGAGGTGAATTTGTCTTCGTACTTCTTCTGGATTGTTTATTCCGGTGACCAGGTAGAGAAATATCAAAGAAGACAGCAAAAAACGGTCGTCATTTAATAAAACGTGCAAGTTGAGAGAAGACATTACATCTGTACAAAGTGAAGCATTTACATTTAAGGAGCTCGCGAATTTCATCTGATACGAAGAAGCTTGCTGCAGATAATAATACTTAAGTACATCGTATAAAATCTAAACAGAGCTTGGTTCTAGGGAATTTAGCCGAAAATCAGAAGAGTATAAAACAATCCTCTCTGCTGTTCCATCTCTTTCTTCTTCGTATGCAACGTAGTGGACAAGACAGCCCTCCTAGAATGATACGGAAACAATGAACTTAATCTGACAACAACAACAGTTACAATTCATGTCCAAAGCCAATTTTTAAAATTGCTTCAAGTCTCAAACGCACAAGTACTTTTACTACACTCGAACCTACTTGCGAAATATTTGTTAAACTTTTACATTCGGATGCGACGTCAGAAGATGAGATTGAGTACCTAACTGTAGTACTTACCATCACTTTTACAGTGCCAGTCAGTACCGAGCCGCTTGAGATGTTTTTCCAGCATCCCTAGTTCGTTTTCGTCAAATCTCTGAGGAATATCTTCACCAATTGATGAAGCATAAGTAACTCTGAGAAAATAGACAAAAGTGTAGGCTGGACCATTTTTACAATTCTTCCTACAATTTTAGGTAAAGGGAAGGAAACAAAAAGAGGGAGGACTATACATCCGTTAAACCTAGACTAGTTGTAAAATAACGTTAAAGTATGCCACGACGTCGACATAAAGGGCCTAGCTGATTCAATTGTTCCACTCTTACAAGGAAAATAATAGCGACGAAACGAGAAGTTGTATAAAACCTCTTGAACAATATTATTTGTTGTCGTGGTCCATTTCCTGTGCATCACCTACGCACATCCTACATCCCCCACTTCCGCCAACCACCGCCACCTCCTGTACTCCTTTGTTCTTTATTTTCCAATTCCGTTTCAACACTTACTTGTTTCATTTTTGTGATTCGTCTCTGTTTCGGAGAACAGTAAAAGAAGAAAATAAAAAATGGGATCCAGCCTTACTCCCGTGGGAATTTTCTGGGCTTGCTTGTCAGTGATCGGTGCTCTTATAGCATGCTGTGGTTTCTATTTACCTTTCTGGATACAGGTCAGTTCTCTTATAATCTTTTGATCCCCTAGATTTTTACAGTAATTTACGACTTCCGATATCAGTTTTAGCTTTTCACAAAATTGACAAATTATATGGTGGACTTGTCAGTTTTGTCTATGACAATTTAAACATTACGGATAACTTTCAAATCAACCGCCATTGCAAAAAAGTAGGAGGTTTTTTTTAATTAATTTGGGATATTTACCATTTACCTGATGTTAACATTTTTATTAAATCAACTTAAGAGAAAGCAACATTGAGGAGCGGTTTCATTCATTTTAGCAGCGTTCAGCAAGTTATTCTTATTTTACAAAACAAGCAAATATGCGAATTCTCCATGAGTCTGTAGCACTATAATATGTAAACATGAATGAAAACCTGCTGAAACCACACAAGATGAAAGTCAGAGTAAAAAGGCAATAAAACTATACCCTATGAACTGAAGAAAACCCATTTGACAGAAATCTAATTAAGCTAAGCCGTAGAATTGAGCATCGCACCGTATAAATAGTTTCCATTCAATCTACTTTGTTCTTACATTATTTCTCATATAGCAAACTTTTAAAAATATGTGCAGAAAAGCTCAGGACCATAAATCTTGTAAAAGTTTTGCGTATATTTTATTAGCCAAAAGTCTATGTATAGAGTGCATATTATTCCTTTGTTTTAGTTAAGCTGTGCAAAATACAGAGGTGATAAATAATAAATATTTGTAGACTAATGAATTCAAAAAACTTTGGTTACAGTTTGGGGAACAATAAAGAAAATATGGGGGCTTCAGAGTTAAATTTGGCCAATTTAGTAAATGGCTAAAAATAAAAATCATTCTTGGATATAGCAAGTGCAATTAGGGAAAACTATAAACACTGGCTTTACCATTAGTACAAAATTTATTAAGCTAGTTGTTCGTATTTTTTCTTCACAACAGTAATAAAAAACATCATTTGAAACATCTCTGCCACAAATAAGTGTAACTGAGACACGATTTTGCATAGCTATAAAGACATAAGCTAGTAAGATATAGGCACTCTGTTTAGCAATAATGAAAGTTAATGGTCGTAATTGTTGTCTGTGTGAGCTTTAATAACTCCACTTTCATTTAAAAATGTATACATAATGCAACCTGCGTATACTCGGGAGTGTCTTAAACAAATACGGTATAATAAACCTCAATAGAGTTATTCAGAGAACGATCACACATACATGTCAATGCCTATGAATATACACGTTTGCAATTATGATTGAATTTATTTAAAAAATTATCCTTTTTGAAACGAAATTCTCACGCTGTAATTCTTAATGGCTACACCACAGTATGAAAACACATTAAAAATAATTTTCATTTTTGGTTGCATGCAATATATTATACATAGGTATCTTAAATGCAAACAAATTCAACTTAAGGTAAAAATGTTAGTTTTGTATGTGACATTAGTTTAAAAATTCCCATGCAATTGAAACTAATATAAAAATGTGTTAAATTAAATCTGAAAAGTTTTTTAAATGACGTCAGCTAAATATTGTCATAAAACTACCATTAATCAATAACGTTCTTCATTTGGAACTTAAAATTTTAGCAGAATATTCAATAATTACCATAATTAATGATATTTCACATGAACTAGGAAAATGTTCCCATTAGCTGAACATTTTGCATGTGTTTTTGTTCCTTCGTACACTATCATTATAAAGAATCTTTACCATTTAACAACTTTAGCTACTGTAGCTCTCCAAAGTAATTAAGGGTTCAATTAGATCTTTTTAGAGTTTAGCCTCTTCTCATGTGGCTAAATAGAAAAGATCTATCACTGCCCTATTTCCTCTCAGAGTAAATCTCTGTGATTTTGTCTTACGAAAGAATGTGTAGAGACAGAGAAGAGCAGTACATTATCTGTTTTCAAAGTTTTGTTTTTGAAGGCAGAAAATCTCATATAAACTCTCAAAAAATACAATCTATTAAGGCACAAGTCAACAAAAACTATCTTTTTAGAAGCTCAAGTTAGATTGCTAATAAAATCAACCAGATGAAGATACCTACACAAAATGTTTATAAAAACGGCTGGCGTTGCAAAAAGTTATGTATGTTTCTACTTATACAATATTTTTACACTGATAATATAACGGAGCCTTGCCATTTCCAACTTTCCTGGTCTTTCTTCTTTCTCGTCTCAGTCAAATAGTTTGCAAACTTTTACGCAACTTAAAAAGGACTGCGGGCGAGAAAACAGTCAGCCTAGCCAAGGTTGGCTTTACCAGATAAGTGGAAAAAAGTTTACAAACTTTGAGGATAATAATGATGATCACCAGTTCTGGTGCAGTTCTTGTCTTAATCAGAGATACTTTTGTCAGTAGTAGTGGGCCAATCAGACAGACTTACCAACTTTCATACTCAAAATTGAATATGCCCTGATTTAATTGAGAACTTTTATTCTTTTACTATATAGTATGTGGATAAAATAAAATAATTTAATTGAATACGACAAAAACAGCAAAAAC
Organism: Lepidocyrtus cf. nigrosetosus NNG-2020; assembly: GCA_027744615.1. Taxonomy (NCBI): domain Eukaryota; kingdom Metazoa; phylum Arthropoda; class Collembola; order Entomobryomorpha; family Entomobryidae; genus Lepidocyrtus; species Lepidocyrtus cf. nigrosetosus NNG-2020. The sequence continues at coordinate 3,830 of JAHZNK010001362.1, read as the reverse complement.
AAGCTCGCGGAAAATCAATAAATGAAAGTAAAGATACTAGCAAATGGTGGAGAAAATTCACAAGCTCTTCAACAATTCTGTAGCAATTGCCTAAACTGAGGAAGGTTTTATTACTTTAGAGGATAAGAAATTAAAAATTAAAATTAGCTTCAATGCTAATTTTAAATATTCCTTGCCTTTTATATATGGCTAATCAAAGTTAAATAGTGATCAGTTTAGCTAACAGGATCTACAACAGTACCAAAGATATAGTAAAGAAGGAGGATATAAATAATTGTGGTGTACGTCTGCCTGTTTTCCTAATTGCAAAACATCGTCCATCTTGACCAAATAATTTTTGTAGAATGAGGGGTCAAATAAACTAAAAGTTATGTTCAAAGTTAATCAACCATAATGGAATCGTGACATTGAAAGATCACATTTTTAAAAAGAAAACATCATACACAGGTTTTTTGTGGTTAAATGATAAATGGTGCTGGTAGCAATTTTATAATACTGATTTGATTATGATTACACCACTACAGTGTGTGGTTGCAGGTTCCATTATTTTATTGATGATGTAAGAAGCAGTAACTTCATAAAAGTTGACTTGATCATTGATGAACGGGGAAGAAAGCCCTAATGGGTAACTTCAAGGTTTCACTAAATTACATTCATGCTACTCCCCTCCGCCTCTTTACAGCCAGAGAGAAGAAAAAAGAAGTGAAAACTACATCTTTGGTTTCATTGTATAAACATGCGTAAGAAAACTGACAATTCGTTGTTGTAGAAAATATGGTAGAAGAAGGGAAGCAATTGTAATGAACCTGGATTTTATTTACACCATGCTATCTCTTGTTGCTACTTTGGATGAGGAACATCTATCAACCAAAACTCTTCTTCCTCACTCGCTCAATCTCATCTCCCCTTCTTCACTTACATCAATTCTCTTTTCGATGAATAACAAAGCAGTTCATTACAATTGCTGTTCTGTTCTCTCTCGGAAACATCCAGCTCTGGGAATTACTTGAGAGAACAATTCTCTCTGTTGTCGCTACTGTAGTTCTTGGTAAAATTAGGAAAGCTCACTTTTCTTCTATCTACTCTTTGGTAATCATTCAATGGATATTTCCCAAGTCAGCAGATGTATATATTGCAGCGGCTTTACGAATTGTTGAGCACTTTCAATACGCTTCTGATGTGATTAGTCTGTCCATCCAAATGGAAGACTCGGCGGACAATTCGTTAAAGAGAAGATAAATTGGAAGATACTAGGCTTAGGCTTTGTGCCTTGTGCTAATGCGGGCAGGTGAATACGGATGCATACCAATGTGAAGTGAAAGATTTCTTTCAATTCTCATTTACTAATGGATGTCGGCTCGTAAACACACAGTATTAGATCAAGATTATTACAAATTACATTGGGAGTGAGACGATAATTTAAAACTCGCATGAAAAGAGAAATGAGGTGTTCATCATCACTCTTCGATTGTCAATCCTTTCTAATAATAAATGAAGAGTGGGTTGTTTGATAAAAGAATGGAGAATCCAATTTCATGCAGGCGGCTTCCACCAGATTTCATTGTTTAATGTACTAATGTACTAATGTAATGTGTTTTAGATTAAACCAAAGAATTTTATCAGCATATATATGTTTTATTTTTTTTGGAAAAGGAATGAATTCATTTATGTATGTATGAATACTGAAGAAAGTTGTCACAGTAGGTAATATTAGATACCTATTTTTGGTGAAAATATGTTTCTTACATCCTCCACGATGCTTAGCGATTGTGTTAATATGCAAAACTGCAAAACCATGTCAAACAAGTTGAAATTGTATCGTTTACAGTATCCGACATTGTTATATAAAGTCCTAACTCATAGCAAATAATCAAAGTTAATCTCGTAGAACATAAATACGAGGAATGTAAGGTTTGTGACAACAACCTATTTTAATGTTGGTTAATATTCTCTAAGCAAACAGTGTTTATGGTTCATTTTTTGTCGAAGGAAGTTAACCCTTGGAAGTTATTTGGACTTAAATTTCAGCAAACTAAAATAGTTAAAAACGAATAGAGGGCTTTGTGTAGAGCAGAATAAACAGAGTGGGCTCAGTCTTTCAGTCCTTTTGGTTTGTATAAAATTCTCGTCCACTCATGCTTCTGTGAGAAGAAGAAATGGAGAGAGAATGAGGAAACGTGCTCAGAATATCTAGCGCATTTGAAAATTATTGGAAGTTCAAGTATTAAAGTCTTCGTTATATTATGGTTATGACAGAATATATATATGAAATACATAACATACAATATCATGATCTTTATTTTTCTCCATATACTCGGCAGCAATTTTCAACTCATCTTCTCTTGTCAATCTAGAAATGGACTACGAATGCGGATAAATGAATACAAGTAATACTAACACAAGGAAAAGCACTTGGCAAATACTTTGTTTGTGTGTTTGGGCCACTGCCACACAACAACAACAACAACTTTATCATCATTCATCGTCAGTTTAAAAAATAAATTCTAACTATAGCGAGATAGAGAGCAACAACGCGGCACAAATGTTTTCGTATCTTCCAAAATTAAAACAATGGCTGTCACATGAAGAAATAGGGAACCAATATTAGAAAAAATAAAAGAATTGCTTTCATCAAATGGCGTTGATATTCACTTTTGAAGACAGCCAATCTCACAGTATGCAATACTCTGCTAGTGCTACCTATGTACATATAAGGGTACAAGGTAGTTGCTTTCTCTCGTTCGGATTTTTGGGCTTATTTTGGTAAAAAGAATTACGATAATTCACAGATGCCATAAAGTTGTAAAAGAATTTGAATTTCATTTCAGCCAAGAGTATAATAACGCAAAACAACAAAAAATGAAGTGCCAATTTAATAACCATACTAGAAATGTCAGTTGCAAAGACAGACCTACGTGCGTGAAATAATGCAATTTAATCCTCCAAGATACTGCATCCTGGCTGTTTATAGATACGACTTCTAAAGAAAATGTGAATGAAAAGAGGAAATTTCATGCATTAAGTGTAAATGTGAGGGAGTTTCACTGTTTCGTTCTGGTCTGCATTTTTTCAAAATTCTGATCAGAGTCTTTTTCGAAACGAAAGGCGTCTTAGACTGCTGTTGATGACAGTTTAAGTTAGAGTTGCATGAAATGAAAATATCTGACACAGATACATCCAGCCTAAACACAGCACATGTTGTTTCCAATTATAATTGAAATACGACAACCGACAAACTGAACCAAACGTACCAAGGTATTCTTACGTGGTATATTTAGATTTGTGACGTAGCAATGGATTATAGTTTCGGATGATACATTATATTTTTCCAAAATTATTGGCTTGCTTCTACTGGGGAGACTTGAACCCTTGCCTTGCAGGGTTTTGAGAGATTTTTGTAAGACAAACAACAAACAATTCCGTTTCACAGTAATTAGGAAAAGTTTTTATATTTTTTCAAGACATTTTTGTCCCAATGCCAAACATGATGTTTTTAACTTACAATTTCGGCTTCCATCAAGATTTGGTTTCAGTTCATTGATTTAAAAATGATACTAAAGTTTAAAGAGCTTTCCTTCAATCGGAGAGCAGTTTGTTCTGTAAACCAAAAACAATTCAATGATGCGAGTTACTTCTTGTCGCTTGAATGGATACAAATAAAACAGAAAATAGTACAGCAACCCTGTGTAGCAACGGTATTATCTTTCTTAGTTTGGTCCCCACAATAGACATATAAATAAGATAGACAGGACAAGTTTGGATTTCTTCGTTACAAATTTGAAGCCAGGCAAAAATCGTGTCAGGGTTGATTGTGACCTTAGCAATTATTA
>JAHZNK010001360.1:0-10442 GCA_027744615.1 Lepidocyrtus cf. nigrosetosus NNG-2020 | reverse complement strand
CCAACTACAACCTCCACAAGAATTTCTCCGTTTCTCCATGTCTGCTCATCTTTTAAGTGACCTTGACAAGTGAAAAACTCATTTAACATTTGGATATGAGCTGTCAGAGAGAACTCCGTTTTGGTTTGGAATTTCTAATGAAGCCTTTCATTTTAAATATATATACAGCATTTATTACGTCACATACTTGCCTAAAGAATTCGCAACTGAAGACTAATTTTGAAAAAAGTTTGTTAATTTTGTTAGAATTATTTAGTCATTTTGACACACGCTATCTGAAATGCTAATTAGTCTATTCAAATTTACTTTAGTACTTCCACTACTGCTACTACTACTACTACTGCTCCCGTTGTTGTTACCATTCCCGTTCGTTCCTCCCCCGCTGTTCCCGTTTGAAGTTGTGGGGATGGAGGTTATCGTTCCCCCTCCGGTGTAAATTGGAGTCATTTTCGTTAATTGCTTTTGTTTAACTAATCCGCTTAAGACAGTCTTCAATTATTTTTCTCTGGTTTATACTCAATCTTAAAAGTAATACTTGCTTTTTTATAATACTTTAACTTGTTTAAACTCGAAACTTATAATGACTTAGGGTTTTTTAATTGATATAATGAAAATCACACAGACTAGCTTCTACAACAATTGACTTGGTAAATTCTTAGGATAATAATATCACACAAAATAACCTTGCTATGATGATGGTGAAAAATGATTGCTTAGATTTTAAATACTTATACTACCAACAATGAATACCCTCGTAACAATGTAGATCATTATTGCGCCTTATTATTTCGTGTAACAATGATGCTTAAATACAATAATGAACTGATGACTAGAACGGAATCAACATTGTTGCAAAAAGGATTATTATTACTAGGTAGTAATTATGTATAAAAATTTACTCTATTAAATGCACCTTGAGTCTACCCTTTTAGTTACTTTAGCCAAAAAGAAAACCTTTTAAAACTGCTGCTTTATGTACAAAGCAGAAATGTTTAATCTAATTAATACATTAGGTTAACATTTTAATGTAATTACGAAAAGTGTGTATCTGCAGCACTTATTTTAATGCATTTTAGATAAAAAGATTATTTTCATCACAATTTAAAATGGCGACAAGAAACATTCTGCTTTTAAAAAGTTTGTTACGCTCTAGTTAATCTTAATGGATTGCATTTTCCTTTTTGAAATTCACATGTGAGCAAATACTTTGAAATCATTCTTTGATCGTTTCCAAACATAAATACTTTTCCATTGAAATACTTTTTAGTTTTAAAATTGAATTTTAAAACTTCAATTCCTGCACACTCACACACACACACTTTTTATTATTGTAATTCGGGAAACTTTTCAATTAGCATAACTTCCACAGAAAGTCTTTAATTTTGTTCATCAAAGAGGCGAAGATGTAAAAAAGGATCTTCCAATTTTATCCTTTTTAAGTTTTTATGGAAAAAACTAATTTAATTAATTTATCTCTTTCTTCCTTCTCCTCCTCCTTTCCTCCTCCAGTCATTAAATTTCACCTCTATTCCTATCCTACCACTACTTGACTGAAGTTAATTTCACACACTATTCACTCCAATATCTACTCTTTCACCGAAACTTTTTAGTATCCATCCACAGTCAGTTCAGAAACCTCTAATTTTTCACTGAAACTCTTCAAAAAAGCGAAGAGAGAGGCTCCCTCCTTCCCATTCACCATACTTTACTTGACTGACTTTCTCCAGCTTCTTACATCTACTTTCTCCATCAGATGATGGAAAAGAACAAGTTAGATTGTCCTTGTAAGTTTCCTATACTTTCTGTTTTTATTTGAGGAAGATTGAACAAGCTACAAGAAATTTTTACACATTGCTAATAACAAGTAATAACCCCTCAGTATTTTCTCACTCTTTACAGGATATACTCCCATTATAATGTTATTATCCAATATTACACGATGATGATCGTGATCATAATCATAAGAGTCGCTATGTATATCATTGTGTGTTTTGTAAACTTTTCAAAGGAAGTTACTCGTTTTTATCATAAAACGGGTTTGTACAAAAGTGTTTTTGAGCTCACTCAACTTCAATCTACATAAAATTATTACGAATGTTGTGTAGCTCTTGATATTTTATATCATGCTGCTTTTTCATTCTATGCGCTATATGGCATTGCCTTTGTTCTATTTTGTAAAGTGTTTTGCGTACTTCCGCACTTGAGCCCAGCTTAAGTTTTTTTAAAAGAAGCTCTATTGAAATAATAATAAAAACGAAATTTTGTTTTAGCTTGCATTTACAGAGAAAAAACGGGAGTCTTGTGAAAGAGAGAAATATCAATATCAGTTATTATTGTAGTCTATTTTCTCTGGAAAAGCGGCGTCTCTCTGGTTATGAGTAGAGAGTAATAAGTGCAGTCCTTTCCTAAATACTACACTCCTTCCTCATCTATTTTATATTGCCTCCAGCGCCAGCTTCAGCAGGGGTTTGCTTTGGCAAGGACTCATTCATCACATTACCCATGCACATGCACGTTCACATACATACGAATAAAAGTTTTCAGTATTATCAACAGCTAAAAACTAGTGGGGAAAAACGTGGAAATGGAAACACTTTCTTATGTAGTTTTGTACAAAGGCGTTTTTTACTTTGCTTAAACCTAACATTTAACTTCCCGTTCCATTTAGTCCACGGCACCAAACCAGGGAGACAAGACAGCTATAAAAGCCTAAGCCTACATCAAGAGAAAGGAGAACGACTCTGACGATGATATGAAACAAGGAAATAGTTGAAAAGCTTGGAAAAAGGGGATCTGAATGAAACGTGGAATGGAAACTTGGTTGGGTGAACAAGTTGAACTGGTGATGCTCCTATTACTAAAGCTAGTTTTTCTCCGGAAATTTATTGGACAACTTGTGAGCTTTCCCTTCTTCTTTTCTTTTGTGAGGGAATGAGTGAAGAGAATGGATGAACTGAATTGTTTCCAGGATGGATCCATACGTCCTCGTCATCAGGATTATCATCATCATTACATAGAGAAAATGCAAGAAAACTAACCTGGAAGGGTTTAGTGAATACTGATGGGAAGAAAATCTAGGTTTATTGCCGTTTTTGTACAAATCTTGCTTTGTTCCCATCATACGCAATATGTCTTTGGAAGGTATGAGACACGGCTTCTCAAGAGAGATACGAGGGAATAATATTTTTCATATTTTATTTTCCTCAATGCAAGTTTTACTGACATCCTCAACAGTCCTCATTTATTTTTCACCGGGACACATGCTATCATAACGTATAAGGATTTTAGCAGGATAAAGAGAGAACAGCAGTGGCGGAAAGAATATCATATTGCAAATTACAATAGCAATCAGAGCAAGATGGGAATATAAGAGAATAAGGTTCCATTTCCTGGAAAATTGGAATAAATGAAGGGCACTATATGGCATATTTATATAAATGACATGGTATTTCTCAGAGAAAACGATCTGGCACTGGAATGAAGTGATCATGGAGCAGGTGGATGAAACATGAATGAGAAACAGCAACTGTTTCCTATGCACCACAAAAATAACAAAAACTTCCAAATAGAATACTTCCAAGTTTTTCTTTAGATAAGGTTCCAACTTTGAAAGTTTTGGATTATGCGAGAGATTGACTGAAAGTGTGGAAAATTTAGACAAGTAATGCATTCCAGAGGAAAAAATGTCAGTTAAAAAAGCAAAGTGTGTACCCAGATTGTTCAAACTTTTAAAAGTTTTTAGGTATATGTTGCCTATATGAATGCTAATGTCTGTATATGTCGGAATTCAAAAATTTATTTCACTGCAGAAATCACAGAAAGAGCTCAGTTTTTGGTCAGAGAAATCTTAAGAAGCTCAAATGTAGTATTTGAGGTTTAAGTGTTCCACACAAGAAACAAGTCATTATTGAATTTCTTACGCTCTAGTAAACACAAAAGGATTTTGGTAAGAATGGCAAGTATCATATCATGAATGATATATGCTGAAGGTGGAAAAAGGAGGTGGAATGCAAAGAAAAGAGAAAAATTTTATTGCGAGAAAAGTTGTGGAAGAACAAACATAAAAAGAAGAGATGATGAAGAGCTTTTTTCCTTTTAGAAGAGTAATTTTTTCCTTTTATTGTTTTGGCAAATGTGTGCAGAGTGGATTGTGTTATGATAATGAAGACACACTACAAAAGGAGAGGAAAATTAAACCCGAGATTGTATGAGAACGTATCTTCTAATCATGTAAGTGAAAAAAGGATTTGTTGAGAGAGAGATCTCTCAGAGGCTCACAGACGAGAGAACTACTTGCTCAACTTTGGACTCATTAAAAACCCACAATTCCGGATTTTTTCCCGTAATTTATCGCTTTTAAATTACCCGTTAAATAAACGCTTGTTTAAAACTTTTCAAATTTTTTTCAGATTAGGTAATTCCTTTGAGGAAAAAAGTCACCACATAACATATTGCGCTTTTTTCAAGTGGAAACAGTTGCCTTGTTCAATTTTCTGTGGTAAAAAAGTATCATTTTGCAAAAGGGGGAAAACAGAATGAAAAATGAATTGAAAGGCGGTGGTGGGTTCCCCTTGCTTGGCTTCTGCTATTCCCACTATACACTTCTTGTTTTTCACAATGAGAATATCATTTGTCTTTTTTGAAAGAAGAAAAATTATTTTCTGTAAGAAAAAATATGAAAACATGGATAAAAAAGGATAAAGAAATGGAAATGAAGGAGACAAGCTGGTCTCTGCACATAGGGAAAGGCTTATTTGTATTGCAGAAAAAGGAAAAAGTGCAACAGCAGCTACTTTCCATAAACGAGAAAAAACTGTTTTTAGGGAATAATACAACGAATTGCAAAGTAGGAAGCATAAGGAAGAATGAAAAACCCCGTTTTTTGTGTTTTGAAGAATAGAAAAACAGGTAAAGCCATACAAAAGATACGAAATCGGAAAAATATAGCTGTGTTACAAGAAGTTGCTCATGCATACACATACACAAAGCTAACCACCTATCACCTCCGAAACAGGGCTTCTACCTAAGAAAACCGCAGTTTATAAATTTTAAGGATCATGCTTGCAATCTCCGTCCAACTACCTTAAACTGACAAAGTAATAAGGTGTAAGTAGCCCTAGTTTTCAGAATAATATGCTGCAGCACATAATAAGCAATGTAATCTGGAAAGAACAAGCAAAAATAACGTAACAAAGACAAATGACAAAACAAAAAATGTTTAAGTGGACAGGTAATTCATTCGAGAAAAAAAGGCTTTCAAAAAGACTCCTTTCTCCAAATAATTGTTCCCCTTTAATCTACAATTCCAACTTTCTCCTTTCTTTAACAATACACAGAAGGAGAATTGAAAGTTTAAAGGATTTTTTATACTTTCACTTTATTTCTCTCTCGTCGTCCTCACTCCATTTGAAATCAATTTTCAATTTATTTCCTTTCCCACTCTTCATCCTTCGATTCTTTCATCATCAACAGTATCATCACCCACTGGACTTGAGCTTATGCTTAAGCGGTGTATATAACCGTTTTCGGATATTTCAAAGGAAAAAAGTTTGAAATGAATTTCCTTTTGAGAAACTTTCTTTTCACTCACTTGTGTGTTTTCAAAAAACGAGGACGTCCTTGCTCTCAATAAGGAAACTCAAGATTTTTCTATGATGAAAATGAAGCCACCTTTGCTGGTTCCCTATGTAGGCTGAAGGCTAATAGAAAAAAGTGCTAAAAAATCTTATATCTATAATAACATACATCTTTCTTAGACAAGGTCCCTCTGCCCTTTTTTATTGCCTCCAGTCCTCTCTTCCCTTGCCTGCCGTATATAAAAATCCTTTTTGGGTGAATACCGCGGATGCTATTTTCGCTACCTTTAGAAAGTACCAGCAGAAAAAAAAAAGATGTACTGGATTTTTGTCTCTTGAGATTTTCTCTGAAGAAAAAGTAATAAAAAAGCAACAAAGGGGAAAAAAGCTTATTTTATTCTTTTCATTCCCATTCCTCATGTATATTCTGCTTGGAGGCGGATAAAGAAAGATTTTCGAGAACAGTTTAACTTAACTATTATGTCGGTTGTGTAAATCATACCGTAATAATCATGATATGGAGTGCATCGGTGCATGAACAATGTTGGAATAGGTCGAAAGGAAAAGAGGAAATAATCGGAAAGGATGATTTTTGTATTGACTTGACATGTTTTCATGTTTTTTGAAGATAGAGACAGTCATAGTCATGCTTCCAAGATTTTATTCTGCTGGCGGTTATAATAACGTTTGCATTCCAAGAATGAAAGAGCTTTTATTATGATATGTAGTGAGCTGAGAGGATTTTATTTGGATTCATTGTTCAATGACATGATACGATATGATGATTTGATTTGAGGATGAATGGATGAAATGAAGATAAGAAGTTATTACAAAGAAATACAAAGCTTTGATAATCAGAATTCTCTGCTCATCAATCCAACTGAAAGTAAGTCAGGGAAATTGGATAAAGATTTTTTTAAAAAGAAACATATCGAGAATTAAGTAGTAAAGATAAATATAAAAATTCACGGAGAATATACAAAGTTTAACTTGTTTTTGGGAAAAGTTTCAATTCTAGGGGAAATGTTGTTCAAGCCAAATTGACTTTTGGCCTTTGTTTCAAGGCAAACTTGTGTATTTCCCATTTGCTCCAATTTATCCGGAAAACAAGAGAATTACCAGATCAGCAACAGCACAAGGCAACAGCAGTCATGTTGGAAGGCGACAGAACAAAGCAATAAATTGGAAGTTTTTTTTTGGAAATGGAGACGAGCCTGGAATCTTTTTCATCGCAAAAATGCAAATGAAATGGAAGGAATGTAGGGAAAATATCATCATGATGTTGACGAGTGATTTATCTAGAGTCTGCTTTATTTGCTTTGGCATCACAGATGATATTTGCATGCCATCGTCTCAATTTTTTCGGAAATTACTTCCAAAAGATTTTTTTTTATCCAGCCTTCATAGTTTGATAGAAAGTAAGCACTTTTACATCTTCCCTGTCTGTGTACCTATTTGAGTACTATAGGGTTTGTAATCATTATTGATAAGAAAGGTGGATGTCTCGTTTTTCCACCTACCTCTTTTTATCTTGGAATGGGTGAGTAAATAGGGGAAAGTAGGGTACAGAAACACATCATCCTAACCCGAGCTTCTTAGAATATTGATACGTTCCTCTCTCTCCAGCGTCACATTTATTTTTCACCGGAAATATTTCCTCTCTCAACCCAACTCCTTTCCTTTTCCATCATCCTTGCTTCTATTTAACGAGCTTATGTTTAGACACGTGATGATGATGGAACGAGAAGAAAACCTTAAATACCTGAAATGGCTTTTGTCGATTTGACACGACTTAAAACTCTATTTGGACCGTACTTCCTAACTTATTACCACATCATTTATTGAGTAACTTTCTCCAGTTTGTTCCTCAAACTTCAGTATTTACAGGAAATCACGAGTTTCCACAGAATGGCTAATTTAATGTCACCAATCATTATCTGTACTTGCCACACCATGTCGTTACAAACTCAAACCTACTACTAAAGTACTAACCAAACATGGTTGGTTAGCTTAAGCCATTTTGCAAATTTTACCACTCCAAAAGCATTATCAATACGGTCCAATTCTCGATTTTATTTTGGAAGAAAGGAAACTACGTGCATCGCATTTAATACATACACCGTGTGTAAATTTAACCCGTTTTTTACAATTTTTTGTGGGTTGAATGTTTTTTGCTTGGATTTTCTATTTTCTATCTGGGTTATAATATTGTCGACGGTTGTTGGCATTTGTCGCTGCTGATGCTGCTCTTCTTCCTCCCTTGTTGAAAAAAATCCGGTCATGCTCTTGTTGCACGATTTTTCGGATTTAGCGTGCATAATAAAGTCCTTCTAGGTACTGACTAGTCACTGCGGCTAGGAAATGTTGCAAAAAAGGTACCCCTTTCTCTCATCATCCTTTAAACAGTTGTTTGTTTGGTTTGCAATGGAGCTTTTTACCGACTAAATAATGTATGATGATCCCTTCTCCTCCAGTTTCTTCCATCCAAGCGTATGATAAAGTAAGTCGTTCTTGGTAAGTGGGCGAAAAGAAGACGGGACGGAGGTATACACGTGGAAAGAATTTAAAATTACTTATGCGAATACACATCTTTAGTAATTACGTGAGTTTCGAGGATTTATTTACTACGATAGAAGAACAATGCGAATTCTTATAATTCTTTTATGGTTGAGTAAATAAGTAAAAAGGGATGTTACTTTGTTTCATATTTCATTTTGGAAAAAATGATAAATCTTATCAAATTCTTCCCCCGCTGCAACTGCCATGCTGCCACTTTACTCTGAAAATGAAGGTGTTTGCTGGGCCTGTGACGTAAACTACTTCCAAAAGGATTTTGTTCATGTCATTAAGCCTCGTGTTTGTTTTATGATTTGTGAAATTGATTTTTTCTAAAGCTTTCACTCGTATTTTTCTCTAAATTGCACTGGGCATTAAAACTTTTTACAGCTTAAATTAATTTTAGCTTTGATGTTAACATTTTTCATGTTCTATTTTATTAGTGCACGTAAACGTAATCCTACAAGGTTGTAACTCTCAATTTAGATTTTGTATAAAACAACCTTTTTGATGATAATCATAAAATGCAACAGTTAAATTTTTATTTATCTCAGTTTTTTTCACAGATCATTGAGTCGAAAAAGTATCCAGTTTCGTAGAAATTGATATTATGTGTCAGCGTATCACATGAGTAAGCTACTGGTCATCGATGTCTATAAGGCTTGCCATTATTACCAGCCAAAAGCGATAAATTCCGAGACAACATTGATTACCCCATAATATTCATTCTTTCCTCACTACGTAAACTATCCACTACTAGTCTCTGAAGGTATTTTTAGAAAGAGCAGGGCAGTTAGTGCCAGGAGCAAATATTTTTTCTAGAAAAATAGTAATCCTCGTCGTAAATCGCTTGTCTCCTGTCTTTACTTCTCTCTTTTCCTTTCACGGCTCATTGGCTTTTGTCGACTACCGGTTTACAAAGAGCATCCTCGATAAGAAACATGCCAAAGTACACAAGTTCATTACTTAAAAAATACTTGAAAAAGACATAGTCAACATCCCTGTAATTCCTAAAGGCAGTTTGCAGTTTACTCAAATGTCAACAAAGTTTATAGTAACAAGCGAATGTAAAGGATTTTGCAAAAATTTCTCTTTTCATCTCTTTTTACACTTAATTTTCTGTTTGAATGGGTAATAATAAATACTGAATGAAATGTTTGCGAATGTTGTCGTGCCTTGTTTACGTCTTTATTTAAAAACGTATCGCTTTAAAATTAGCGTTTGAAAACCAAATCGTATCTTTCATTTCAAGTAAATTGATTCGCGACGGAACACGGGGAAAAGAGCGAAGGAAAAAAAGGAAAATTGTCCAAAATTAATATGAAAAAATGAAGATGACTTACGATACCAGGGGCAATAATGACGATGACATGTTACAATGCGTGAAGATGATATTATTATGATTGATCATCATGGTCATTGATCACGATGACATGTAAAGGAAGCAGAGCATAAAAATACCCTTTAAAGTTCACTCATTTGCTGATTTGGATTGATTTTTTGCGGAGAAACCCAAAAAGCCAAGCTAAAGGCGAAATGAATGAAGATCTAAAGTATTTTTTTCTGAATAGAGTTGTATGCATGGTAAGAGACGGAAGGGAAAATATTTTAAAACTTTGGGAAAAAATCTTTTTACGTAGGTTTTTTTCATCAGAGTTTATATAAAGCCTTTGACAAATGTCGTGAGAAGCTTGAGAGCTCAACAGAGGGTTCTTGAAGTGAAGAGGAAAACGTCTGTCTGTGAAAGGAAAGAAGGATCGTAAAAGATGCCGGAATTAACAAAGTTGACAGTTCTGTTTTCATTGTTCGTGGGTGTTTTGGCAGCAAACGGAAATTTCTTGGGGACGATTAGAAACTTGTGGGGATCTTATGGACAATACAATCAAGCGCCTCCACCACCACCGCCGCCGCCTTCCTCACATGGAGGAAGCGGGGATGACAGGGATCACTCTAGTGTTGTTAGTGGGAAAGCTTTTTCGTCCAGAGGGGGCTATTACGATGATCCTTTAATGATGAGTGCCAGTCGGGGTTGGGGTGGTTGGGGCGGGTGGGATAATGACCATCAAAACTTGGACTTGTACAGTTTACTTGGAGGGTTAAGCTTTGCTTCCCTGTTGGGAGCTACGATTATTTACTTGGCTAGGAGAAACAGTAAGCAAATAACAAAGTTTAGAATTTAAAACGTAAATTGTGTAAGAATGAATGCAGGATTTTTGTACTTTTATTAGCTTCCGGTAGGAGAAGACGCTCTGCAGATGGATTGTCTTATTTAGAAGATGATGAAATGGATTTTAGCGAAGACCCGGAAAC
>JAHZNK010001359.1:0-11319 GCA_027744615.1 Lepidocyrtus cf. nigrosetosus NNG-2020 | reverse complement strand
CCAGTTACGTAATAAAAAATCATATTATGCATAGACTGTCTTCGATTCAAATGTGTGTGTTTGATTTTATGCATAAATTCATCATATTCATATATCAAATACGTCACCACAATTGTATATATCTTGTAGCTAAGCTTTTTGTATAAAACGTGCAAAATCAAAGTCACACGTAAAGGTAGATGGTAAATGGTCATTATTTATTTTATTGCTATAATGGCAAGATCATAATTGCAGGCAAGAGATAAGACGCAATGCAACACAAACAAACAAACTAACATTGCTGCACACACACGCTTAATGTTCAAACGAAAATAATGATGCTTGAGCTTCAACAATTATTTTTTATTATTGCCGTAACTGGTTATATATACCTATTTTCTGATAGCAATAGCAGTAAATAAATCATTGGGAATATTAATAAAATATTATTTCAGAAGATCCAAGATTGATGTTTGATAGGGTTGATATTTGATTACGGTATTCTAAAATGCACAAAATCAATTTTCTGTGCTCCCGACAGATTGACAATCAAATGAGTATCATTTATTATGTCAATAGCACAAGCCATAGCTGTTGACAAATACATTCTCCTATGCAAATCCAAATCGAGTTTGCAGAATGAATTGAAGGTTACATGGATTGGATATTGAATGCCTACTTTCACGATTCTTTTATGCAGTATATGATGATATGATCAAAATAATTACGAAAAATAAGAACAGAAGAGTATTGTTCTTCTGATAATATTTAACTTCTCATTCATTTCATACTCTTACATGGTATTCAAACCCCAATTTATACAAAGAAATACATTTGTTCGCGTGTGTGGGACGAAGCATATTTAACAGGGAACAATCTACGTATGAATTCATACAACAGGATTTATAGCCAAGTCATTCTTGTTCATATGAAGTTCATATAGCTTATTATATGAAGCTTAAAACTTTTTATATGAAATCTGGTAGGTTATTTCTTGATTACGTGCGTATAAATTTGTGTTACGAGGATTTTATCTACAGCCAAGTTGAATTCTGTGGTGAATAAGGCGAAGGCGTAGCTTAACAGTAAAAACTATTTGAGAAGTGTACCACAAATGGTGCTATTATTTGGCATAGCCAACTTTCAAACTTTTTTCTTATACAAAATCTACAAAATCCAACTTTCCCTTTGAGAGCCACGTTATGGGCTCATGATATGGCATAAACTGTGATGATAGAGAGGATATTATAGGAAGGATTTCTTACCTGCGCTTCTATTGTGAAGATTGTGAAGTGAGAAGCACGTCCAATGTCTAGAGAGTCCTGCAGATATCGCCATCGCGTATATGATGATGTAATATTGAATATTCTGATTAAAAAATATTAATTTTCCTCGTACAAATACCTTTTAATAAGATTTTTAGTGAATGTTGTTAACTAAGCAGTGCTTATTCTGTATCATCATCACTATCATCACCCACCACAACCAACAACCCAACCATACCACCACCACTGCTATCGTCCATATTACTACCTAAAATACTTTCAATATTAAAAAGGAAACATCCTTGAGTGGGGTAGTTTTGTGCATTCTAAAGTGTGAGAAATTAAAGATACTATTCAAGTGGTTATTTTAGCTAAATAATTAAAGTTAACTTTGGATAATTAAATTTGGATATACTATCCATAATAATTTCATACATCATAACAATCCGGGAAGAAGTGTTGGTAAACACAAAGGATTTGGAATTGCTTGGAAAAGGTAAGTTTGAAATATTGTGCAATAGCAAATTTGCTAGTCAAATTTATTGGATTTATCTCATTTATGACTGGTTTGGAACCTGTTGTAGCCAACATAATTATCAATGCTAATTTTTTTAGAAGTTTATGAATTTTAAAAATATTTTAAGTTTAGTCTTGTTTGGAAAAATACTTTTTGTTGAGTTTAAAAAATTGTAGGTAATTGTAGTTGGAATTTAATGTTGGGCTTTATTGTCTAAATTAATTAACTTGTTCCACTTTTAAAATGACCTAATATTTAAATTAATTGTGGAATTGACCTAGTCTCTCACAGCTGATACATAATGTCATTTTAAGCAGAACTAACATTTGTTTAGAGCTTTCTGTTCCTTCCTGTTGATCAAAATATTTAAGGATAGTCAATAGTTGTAATATCGATAAAATGAAAAAAGTATGCAAACCGGAAGTAGGTATATTAAATAGGAAACGAGATTATTGGAAAATTTGCCGATTTCGTCAATGAAACAATTATACGGCATATAGAGTCTGCATTTGCTAAATTAGGCAGTTTGCCAAAAACCGAAAGGATGAAATGAGGTGATCTCATTTTCGAAAGCGCTGTTGTGTAATCAGGCAAAAGGGTAGTTAAACAGAATAAGTTTAAGTAAAAAAATTCATTTTATGGACATAATTCAAGGCGCTCGATATTAAAATCATAATGTTTAATGCGTGTTGTAATGTGAATGCGTTTTAAGAATAAAGATTGATTCAAGTACACCTTTTAATTGCAGATTTATGCTGGTTTGATTGCTTTGAAAAATAATTACCAAGATGCATACATTAGTGGAGGTGCCTGTGGGTACGAATGGGGGGACCCATGTACCTGCCTTCCTCGCCAAACTTTGGAAGATTGTTGATGATTCCCGAACCGACGACCTAATAAGTTGGACTGAGGTAATTAATCCGTCAATTAATTTTGAAAATTCAAAGGATGGTTTCCAGTTCTTTTGTACTAATCAATGACTAATTTGTATTTCATAAGTATGCGTTTCAAGAATGGACTTTGTATTATATTGTTTGAAAGATTATAGTTTTAAACTAATATTTTATTTAACCTTCTTTTAGATGGATTTCATAAAGTGGTGTCAGTGGAACAAGGCGGACTACGAGTGGATAAAGATGAAATGGAGTTTGCTCATCCGTTCTTTTTAAAAGGGCAGGAGGCTTCTTTGGAGCTCATAAAAAGGAAGGTGAGATCTTGGACATTTTACCCGATTTCTCCAGAAAATTATGAAAACTCATTCTTTGGTTACATTTTTTCTTAGATTCCAGCTTCCAAACACGAAGAATCTCGGTTGAGGCCCGACTCTTTTAACAAGGTACTGTTAGACGTTCGCCAGATGAAGGGTAGGCAAGAGACCATGGATAACAAGTTAGTTACAATGAAACGGGAAAATGAAGCGTTGTGGAGAGAATTGGCCTCCTTACGGCAAAAACATGCTAAGCAAACACAAATTGTGAGCAAGGTGGGTAACGGAACGGTGGTGTATTTAAAACATAATATGATTCATATTCAAACGAAAAGTTGCAAACTGGAATATCGGAATGAGAATTTTATAATTTCTTTTATATTTTACTTTAGCTTCTCCAATTTTTGGTTGGAATGATGTCTCAACAGCAACCTCGATTGGGATTTAAAAGGCGCATGCCTTTGATGTTGAATGACAAAGAAGGATTGAAGCAAAAATTGGCTCGCACTGATGTAAGCCCATAGAATATCATAAGTATTAAAGCTTTAATTGGTAGCTCAAAGATTGATCAAAGAATATAAAGGTAAATATTTTACTCATTATGACAGACTAATGAATCCACTGGACCAGTTATCCATGACGTGACAGAGCTATTTGAACCCGATGATTATGAAGAAACAGACCAGGATCAAAGCATTGTACAGAATATGAATTCTCTCACAGCTGCTGCTAACATTTCCGGGAAGATTCCTTTTACAGAAACGCTAGGAGGCCGTGCAACTCCAGAAAGTCCTGAAGTGATGTTGGCTATTAATCCAACATCTATCACTCCAACTGTAGTAGTGCCTACTACGTCACAGTTGCAGAGACCAGCCACTATTAATAATCAAACTAAACAAGGTGAATAGATAAAAATTTCTTAAATATTTTATATCATTACAAACAAATTAATTTAAATCCTTGTTTTTCAATATCATGAAATGATATGGGACTCATTATATCTTTTATAACTTTTTGCAGCGAAACCAAAGGCAAAATTTGCAGCTAAAAAGAATCAACAAATGGCATCTACCTTAGCCGCAGTAAAAAGTGAACCAAATGTCGTATCCTTTCAAAATGATTCAAACGCGTATCTTGCCCAACAGAGTAATTGTTAATTCTTATAATGCTACACTACTGTACTTTTTTAACCATTTTAACTAGCTAACTTTTGAAAAAATTATTTTTTGATATCTTTTAGATATAACTCAGCCTCAGCTATTACAGATTCCGACCATGTCATCTGTGCCGTCACAAGGGCAAAATAATGTTCCAACTACATTGTACTTTTCCGCCCCGGGAATGTCTGAACCAGTCCAAGTCGTTTTATCTATTCCAGATCAAAATAATACTACTATTCCAAGTTCATCAGGGATGACAAGTGTTACAACACCCCTAATTATTCCAAGTAACACTACGATGTCAACTGTGGCTGCTAACGCTATCAACAAACCTTTGAACATTCAACCTCAACAACAAACAATTGCATCTACCACAAATGACCTGCCGGTAACTACAAATGGAATCGATGTAAACTCTACGATTGGAAGGTCAATTGATTTTTATGCATATTTTCACCTATTTTTACTATATTATGAAAGTGATACATTGTTTTACTGCTTTAACATGGCTAATTATTATTACTGTGTATTACACTTTGTTTTTCGCTACTAAAGTTTATGAGCAAGAAATTGGTAAAGATGCTTATCCTTTTCCAGACTGTGAAACTGCGTTTTAAGTAGTATTTATTTATCTGAAACAAGCATGGCAGTATAATCGGGGTGGTGGGTGTAATTTGATGTATAATTTTTCAAATTTTAGAAATCAGTCACTAAACAACCCCAGAATCCTCGTGAAATCAAATGGTAGCATAGTACAACAGTAAGTTATTCACATTTTAAAAATGCGACATAATGAATGGTGATGATACTAACGATGTAAATCTTGATATTTTGAGTGAAAACTGTTTCGTTTTATCTTCGTTTGGGGTTTTTTAATTCCAGTACAGTACTTGTTTGTATGCCTTTAAATTAAAGAAAAAATGACGTTCAAAATTCAAAATATAAATTACAAAATTCAGGTAGTGTATATAAACAATATTTTAAATAGTAATCAACTTTAATACGGAGGATTTCAGGATTTGATTCATGATGATGCTAGATAAGATAATTTTTGTACAACAGTATTTCGTCATCAAATTGATGACATCAATTGTTCTAGCTTTAAAACTATATGTGTGCATTGATTTTTAATTACATGTCCAAAATGTCAGTTTTTGTCTATTGTGCTTTCAATGTTTTAAACTCCCGAGTGTCATAATATTATCTATCCTGACACCTTAGGGTACCAGAACAGTTAGAATCTTTTCGGAAAATGGCTGCTCGTTCGTGCATGGCCAAACGTGTTTTAATTTATGTGAGCTTTTGAATGATGCTTTCTGTTCTGCAAAGAATTCGCTCATTTCTTCAGTATAGGTTTATCTACAAACATACAAAAAGTACAATTTTATTTAACTGTTTATCACCAAAATCAATTTTGTGTACTTCTCCATTAGTTTCTTTGTAATTTGTGTCATTTCATACCGTAAATACCGTTAATGATGTATGTTTACTTAAATTACAAGTATTTTGTATTCATTTTACAGGCAAGATTTGGACGGGCATTTGGATGAAATGGAAATGGGAATAAATAACTTACGTGATCTTTTTAAGGGTGATGACTTTCAAGTGGACGGTGACACTCTTATTGGGGTAAGCAATTCTTCTAGCAGACCTACTTACAACTCTTTCAACTTAGCAGCGATTGATCCACAAATGTACACCCAGGTAAAGGATTACTGTCCAGTTGTCCATCGCAGATGAAGAGCTTTGACAAATCAGTTGTACTCATATAAAAACGAAAGAAAGTTAAAAACGGGAAAAGTTACACTCAAAATTTTGCAGGAAGCTACGGATGGCTTACTTTAGAGTAATTGATTTATGCGATCATGCAATGTAAATATACCTATGCACTCCAGCTTGAATCTTGAAACTTGTACTTTTGACAGTTGTGGCGGAAGAAATGTCTGTGATCTGCACTGTATTATTAGGTGATTTAGCAAAAAGATTTAGCAGGTTTGGAATCATAACTTGTAAATAGACACATTTAGTATGCATCTATTATTTGTGGACATTTGAATTTGTCTGTGATGTTAGGAAACAACAACGTTGAACGTCATCATTTGTTTCTGTGTGAAAGAAATGTAGGCAGGTAGATATTTGTAAGGCATGTATAACGGGTACAACTTTAATACTTTTGGCTCTTCATTTGTAATGAACTGAATTTGGATTTTAAACATACCTAGTAATTTCAATACAAAGATGTAAAATGACGCATTTAAAATATTGGTTAAAATACTGATATTTGAGAATAATAGTTACTTTAAACACCTATGAAATATGGAATATCGCCGCCATTTTTTAAAACGTGGCTGTAAGACGAGTGGTGGTGGCGACAAAATGAAAGAAACTACTCAAAAATCACTATTAAATATTTTATAATATGTTGAATTTCACATTTATTTGTTGATATTTTTGTTGAAATGTCTATAATCCATTACATTGTTTTTTCAGCTTTTTGATGGATCTCAAAACCAACAAAACGTCGACAACTCCGAGAATCAAGCAAATCTTTTAAATACACCCAATGGTAAGAAATTAATTCTGTAATTGATAAATATTTTTTGTAGATTAGATTTCTTTTACCGCACCACTTGCCCATTGTAATTATCAATTTTTTTATTTTAGGAGATGGAAATGCTACTGGACAAGAAGTCGTTACTTACAACCCGAGTCTTTTCGAGCTTGCTGGCGATGATAGCAATTTCTTTGATGAATCTAGTAACATGTTTTTAGATGACGAGTTGGAAAGTATGCTAACTACAGATCGAGACACTTTGAAACGGCCAGATACCAGGATTCCTGTATCGCAAACAACATTTTCAGGAATGAATTTAAATAGCAATGTGTATGATTTTGCAGGATTGAACACGCCTACAAGTGACATGCCTCTTACTCCTGGTACATCAACTGGATCTAACAAGAGGCGAAGGAAATAAATGAATTTAAATATTACCGAAAGAAATATGAAAAATTTTTATTACTGTAAATGGAGCTAAGGAAAGTCTGAGAATGAATACCCAAATTTATTTAATTTTTTAAACATGCATAATATAATATTATATTTAAAGCATGAAGACTACAAACAAGGAGACCTTTTTTGCTGAAGAATTGATGCTAGTTGAAAGAAATAAGATTACAGTAAATGTAAATTACTATTATTAGAAATAATGTAATGTTGAGTCTTCGGTAGACTCTAAAAATCAGTTTTAATAACAATCAGGTTGCTACTCTGTTGTTTTAATAAAAATTTTAGCTGTACATAAAATTAAGTGTAATGGAAATGGTGGATGGTAGCAAACTAAATTTGTTTCTTGTAAATATTCATATCTTTTAAACTTCGCACACATCATATAACAGGAAATATATAACTTAGTGCTGTAAATATATACATTTAAAATCGCAGTAATGCTATTAAAATGAAATTGGAGGAACAATTTGTTAATATTCGGATATTTTCTTGTAAGTAATTAAACAAAATTTATCGCAAAGTATCCATAAGATTCGTACTAAGGAGAAAGCTATTAGTGAATACAACGAATGTTACGTAGTGTACTTTAAAAGCATGAGGAATATATAACAATTAAAACGTGCCGATACCGAATTTTATTATTTTATTTGTGAGTTCAAACAAACTCTTTTATAACAATGTAATTATTAGCTCAATGGATAATTTGAAAAGTCTTGAGTAGCTAAGTTTGAAATTAAATAATAGTTACTTGCAGAAAATAGTGGCTGCATCACACTTAGTTAGGATTATTGTACTATACTAGTTACATATCTGTGTTTTAAATTAATTATTCGGTTAAGGCAATAACATATTGAAAAAAAAATCGATTGCTTGTTGACATTGAAAGGTAGGTTACTATTCTATGATTATGTACTCGTTTACGTTAAGTTAATTTACACTATGAGTTAAATTGAATTTATATCCACCTTTTCAGTAATACTTTTCGTAATTAATCTGTAACGAAAATATCCCGCATAATAATTGTTGTAAGAATTACTTATATTAATTCTGTATACATATTATTATAGTTAGGTATTATCTATTGTTTCGATATCAGAGTTTCTAACTGTTTAATTATGTATTCTACATGTGGCGATATGAATGAATTTAAGGAATAAATAAAAATACTTTCAATAAAATATGATCCGATGATTTTATTTTATGAGTTTGATTCAGCAAGGTGTATTCATCGTTTAGTTTAATCCCATTTAAAAGTACGCAAAATTTTAGAAAATTTTAGTTACTGATTTTCATAATTTTGGTCATTTTTCATGCAACAAAAGCATACCAATTTTCTTTAAAGAACCTAG
This sequence comes from Lepidocyrtus cf. nigrosetosus NNG-2020, assembly GCA_027744615.1. Classification (NCBI taxonomy): domain Eukaryota; kingdom Metazoa; phylum Arthropoda; class Collembola; order Entomobryomorpha; family Entomobryidae; genus Lepidocyrtus; species Lepidocyrtus cf. nigrosetosus NNG-2020. The sequence goes on along the minus strand of JAHZNK010001359.1, from coordinate 2,835 downwards.
AAATCTCTGTTTCTAATTCAAATGGTAAATAAATTTGCTATAAAAGGTAAACTGCAATTTTACGGAAATATTGTACAATTGTTTTAGGTTAGTTTGGTTTGGCTCTAAAAATGAAATATTCTAACCAGAGCCAGACTATATTATTGTTTCTGGGCAAAATTAATTTAAAAAATGGTTCAACAAAAATATAGTGCTTCTTATTTAATTGATGAAATAATTGGCCATTATTGATCAAGGCACATTGGTTATTTCCTCATCTTACGTTAAATAAATCATCTCATCGATTTCGCCTTTTCTATCAGAAAAAGACAATAAATATTCTGGTGAAAAGAATGTTATTTGTTTTATGGAAAGCACTTCACATTATAGGTTGGTTTTGAATAGCCAAACAAATCGAAACAAATTTTTGACGATGTGCAGCAGGAAAAGCACAACAGAACAAATCAAACGATGCTATGTTAGTTACACTCGTGTATAAGAAACAACAAAAAGAGTTATAATAGTATATTGTTGTATATTGCAGCAGCGTTTGGGCAATATGCGTAATGTATGTTATAGAAATATTAAAGGAAAGTTTATGTTTAGTAAAAAATTGAAGACAAGTAAAACACATTTCATGATGAACAACATGCATCAGCACTTCCCTGTACAATATTCAGTCACTGCTAATGCGTAAAAGTCTACAATTATGCAGCTATGTGGATATTATCTGTAATTTACTTCATATTGTATTCCGTGTTCTATAGGTATTCAAGGGAATATTAAAAGTCATACAAAAACTGCATAAAATAGTGTGCATTACTTTGAAGAGTAACATTTTTTGAAATGATTTGGTTTCATTCAGTTGTTCAATTATGAATCTATATCACATTGTTATTCTCATTAGAATCAAGAATATGCGATGCATATTGCACTGTGAATGTACAATCTGTGAATTGAGTATAACAAAAATGTGCATATTATTTTGATTTTCAGTTCTGGGTATTATGTTTTACTAGAGACATTGCTGCAGACATCGGATCTATATAAAATTACAGCTCAAATAATATGCTAAAAAAGTAATGCATCTTTTTTATATAGGAAAGCTCATATTTGTTAAGAGGAAATAACTGAATTAAGCTTTTACAAAATAACAAAATCTACCCATCAATGTAGCAGATGTACCAGACTACTAATATGTATAATGATGTCACACTAATGGAAACATTTGTGAAACATGGATTGTTTGAATTGATGTACTTCTGTCTGTATCACTTGTGTGAGAAGAGAAATTGCAATGCAGAAAAAACAGAAAACGAGCTTAGGAAAATAAATATTATGTAGAGTAGGTGATTAGATGAAAGTATGCATTTCTAAGATAGTTGAGAAGAGGAAGGGCAATCCTAACAGTATAGAGTTTGGCCCTGCCCCCAATATCCCCCTTCAATACGGTTAGTGCTTGGATGGGTTGGGAAAGGGAAAATTTTTTGGGGTTCGTTCGTGAGCGAAAGGAATCTGGGCGAGTAGTTTATATTGAGGCTGCAATGAGACCGGGAGCAGGAGCTCACACGGGGACTTTCCTCCTTCCTCTCGTATATTATACAGCGTAGTAGAGAACTGAAACTGGATTATTTTGTGAGGTGGTGGTGGTGAATCTATGAAGACCACATGAAGAAAAAAGTTAAAGAAGTGGATGCAGGGAAAAGAAGAGGGAGAGAGGGTTAGCCAAGAACCTAAATTGTTAAGTTGAATTCAGAAAAGAGGGAGAAAGATGAGGAGGGTGATGTTGGTGGTTGTGATGATGTGATGATGATTGTGTGGTGGTGGTAGTGATAAAGTGGAGGTGTATAAAGATCTGAATGTCGCTTTTGTAGCGGTGATACCCATTTTTCTATACTCCTCTTCTTCATATGACATGCAACATGAGCAAAACTCAAAAAACTCCTCTTTTTCACTCATCTCCCTGTCCAGTATATTTTTCAATGAATTTCTTTTGATTTTAAACATTTTGGTTTTGCTTTATAAGATAATGAAAAAAGGGAAAACATAGTGTCCCTTGTTTTGCAAAAAAGGAATCTTTGCCCACCCATTGGGATTTTCTTCGCTCTAATTGGAAATTGAAGTAGATTAGAGGAGAATCTAAGCTGGTAGGATGCATTTATGTGTGGAGCAAGACAATTTTACTTTGCCTTGTCCGAAGAATAAAAACTTTCACTGCTGGACAAAATAAGTATATGATATATGATGATTATATGTATGCCACAAGTGACAAGAAAGACTTTGATAACCAAATGAACTAATTTATTATAATCAATGTTATCATCTTCCTCAAACATTTATGTCCACATCTGGTGAAGGAATTTACTCTAAATAAAATGACATCTAAGTCTATGGAAGCTTGGAAAAAGCTTCAAGCAACTTCAGGTATAAAATTTATTTCTAACTTTAAACAGTATAAAAGATTATAAGAAGCTTCATTATTCTTTGGTCCTTGTTACATAGACATGCATTAAAAATTAAAAGTGAACTTCAGTTGCAATTATTTGCAACTGTCAAATGTCAATTAATCTATTTACCTGTTACCCATATACCTAATATGTTTTTTACCCTGACTGTCAAGAAAATTCGAGGTAAAGGATGTGACATTAATGGAATTACATCTACGATGATTGGAAACACACAAAGAATCATTCTTATATGTTATGTCAACTGTTATGTTTGGCAATAAATTTTGAAGTTTGAAAGGGGAAATAATATGTATTTTTTGGAATCCTTTAAACATCTTCAAATTTAACTTTAATTTAATTTAACTGTGAAGGCTACCAAATGGCTGTTTTATTTTCAGTTTCAATTAAC
>JAHZNK010001358.1:0-27182 GCA_027744615.1 Lepidocyrtus cf. nigrosetosus NNG-2020 | reverse complement strand
CGCAATTCCCTTGTGATTAACCAACAAAAATTATTGTAGACCTGTCACTTCTCTCTTTTATACTTTTTGATGTTGTTTCTAGTGAAAAACTTGTGATAACTCTATCAACGTTTTCATTGATTTCCTGTTCACATTCAGTATTTTTCAGTCAAACTGAAAACAAAACATCATGCCTTATGATAATTATTATCATGATACCTTAATACATCCTCAACAACAAAGCAGATGAATGAGATTAAGAGCTGAAAAAGCGACAGTTCATGTTGATGATTAGGTTGTGTATGCTTTATCTTGTGAAGGCTTCCTTTGTATTAGTACGTGTAATAATAGTGACAAGGCGAGTAATTTTTCACTTCGACAACTCCCACTCAAGCATTCACTCCTCTCTCCTTCACTTCTGAAATCGCGTAAGGAAAATTAAAGGACAAGTCCTTCTTGAATAATTATAGAAAAAGGGAACGTAAAAATAAAAATAAACGTGAAATTAATGTATATTTCTGTCAAAATGTTTGCTTCCAGTTGAGCTTTTACTACTATTGATCTTGCTGTCTGTTGTTATTAAGGGATGGCGTCGATGCATATATGAAAACCTAACAACACTACACACAATACAATAAGCATATGGCTACTTTAAAACGGAAGGGGACGTAATGAAAAAAGAAATGTGATTTTAAAGAGCCATATGTCACAAGGATTGCTGCTGTGACTGCCACAGTACATTCAATGTTTAAAATAAATGATCTGTTGTAAACTCCACCATCAATTTTTTGTTAGTAAAAGTAGTTGACGTTCCGTATAAACTTTGGCTATTTATTACCAACCATTTACCAACTAGAAATAGTTGAAGACTTGAGGACGACGGTGACGGCAGTAGTGACAGAGTTTAAAGAGAAAAGAACTACATCGTCATCATCATCATCCATGTGAATGGAGAGAAAAGAAGGAGATCATTAGTAAAAGAGAGTAAGTCCTCTTGTGTCCAATTTTGTCCATGTAGGTGGGCAACACACAAGTTTTGACTACTTGAGTGGGTGGTCGTAATGCCTCGTTGAGAAGGAACATAAGAGGCTCTTCTTGATAATGTCCACCCTCGTTTTAAACACCTTTTTAGCGTTTTGGTTACCCCGCTGGTGAGCAGAATTGTATTCACATGTTTGTAAATCCTTCACCATAAAGCACGCTTATAAAGGCAGGCATGACTAAAGCCAAAAGTCAATCAAAGGATCATAATCTGTGAGAAAGTGGTAACAAGAGCAATAAATTAAGGAATAGGAAGAAGAGGATGAGTCGCAGAGGTGCTTTCCTCTTTTCTTACCTTTGTATATCTTCTCAATCTGCATACCTTTCCAAGTAGGGAGCAAACTATGCCCCTATTTCATTTCCCTCCAGAGACATGCACAAAAAATCCAGAAAAGCTCTTTATTTTAATGACTGGACAATACAAGAAACTTTTTTTTCGTTATTGTTCAAAAGCATAAGTTAGGATTTGTTGAAGACATCTCATTTAAGTTTATGCTTGAAAATTGCCATTCATAAAAAGCCTAACAATTGAAATATCCACATTTTGAATGGTTCTCATCAATAATAGTCCAATAAAGAAGAATTAAACTGTAAAACTGTATACGTAAATGTTTGCTACCCTACATTTTATCTCTCTAGATGCATTCTCGGTCGGTTTAAGACTCTATTGCACTTTTTTTGGTGTGAATCATTTGTCATATTAGTGGAGTTTTAGGGGCACACCACGATGCTATCTATTTAATGGCATCTACTTCCTTGATGATCTCTGCATATCCTATTTTGAATAGGAAAAAAGATGAAGGAGACTATATAGCTTTAGGATTTTAAGATTTATGACTTTGGTCTTGCCTACAGCATCGAAGTTTCAGTGAAATGCGCCGTCAATAATAGAGCGATGATATTGTTTGGTCTGACAATTCAAAAGGGTTATGAAAATCTTTTAAAAAATAAATGATTTATTCAAAACCTTCGATTTTACAAGCACCTCTTTATTTTGGTGTTTTTGGTATTATTTAAGAATAGAACAAATTTATATTAGGATAGGTAACTTAACTATTTTATGATTGAAGACACAGAAATCCAGAAAATTGACAAAAAATTGTCATACGATCACTTAATTGAGATATGTTTATTGAAGTAAAAGTTTTTTTGCAGCATGTTTTTGTTTAGTCATTTCTTACTCCTTTTTTCCCAGAAATTGCTTTCAAATGACGGTGACAACTTCATGCAATCTGGAACAGTTGACTTATCTAACCTTGTAAATTCCTTTCAGCAATAAACTCATCCACAGGAAACAATAGGAGTACCCCACTGTTCTTTCAGAAAGGAGTAATGAAAAAGTTTTTACAAGGGACGGTCGTCGTGTGTTTTTATGAGAAAAGAGGCGAGTTTCATTGTTTGTCAGCAGTTTGCAACTGGGACAAGTTTATTTCCTTCTTTTCTCTGTTTGTTGATAATTCTTTCACTAGCTACTCCTTGTTGTACTTGTTTTGATCCTTAATCAAAAGACCTTATCCTATTCAACTCTCAGCAAAGTAACTGAGAATCTCCTTGTGTATCCGCTTCTAAGGAAGAGAAAGAGATGTAAAATAAATAACGGCTTGACTCACAAGGAAACTCAACAATTGCCAAAAAGATTCGGCTCCTGTTGTAAATTTCCTTGTTGAAATGTTGTTGACCACTTATTTTGTAGTATGGTAAGACCTACAGCATTTTCTTACTTGTAGGTCTTTCACAAGTCAAAATCTTCCCCAACAGCGCAAAAATTTCTGTTCTGAGTCCTGCCTAATAAATACCAAAATTATTCTTCCTGTGCTTGCATTCTGTTTCTCTGAATTGTTGCTGTTGATTGAGGGCATTCATTTTTTTCAACTTTAGTTTTCAGCTCTTGTTTTCATCAAACATTTCTTAATTTCATTGCATACTGCAGCCAATTAACTTAACAGGCTGCCAAATGATGTACTTGTTGCTGCTCTCGATTAATTAAGAATCATTCAAAAGCTCTTTGAATCATATTCATATGCAAATTTAAATTAAATTTAAAAGGGATGAGAAAAGTAATGAATACCTAGAATAAGATCGCATCAGTTTCTTCTTTTCATTTAATTCAGCTGCAAGCAATTAAGCAATTCAGCTTAATTGCACTAGTTGCATATTCATCCGCAAGGTTCCAGGAAAACGAGTAAATTGATTTTGCATGTAGCTATAGTATAATATCAAGCATATGCAAAGAACCCATTCTTCTTCCTTTGGCTATTTCACTGCGCAATATTAATTGAATAATTTTATTACAAAACTTTTTTTAAATGAAACGTTTCTACTACTTATGTGTCAAACAGGAGGAATTACAAAGTATAAATAGTCGGCATTTAGGTAAGGTTTTACAGGGAGGTAATCCATACGAGCAATTATTTTTTCTATCGACCATCCTTTGAGCACCTCGAATTATTATTACCACCACTCTAGCAAATAAATCTAAATCATACACACAGCTCCTTCCTCTCTGTAGCGGCAAAAGTACTTGAAAATAACAATACTAATAACAGGAGCAACAGCAGAAGCTACTTCATATTTTACTTATATTTGCTCCAAGGCATATCCCAGCAAGAGAGCGAATTAGATTTTTATATAATCGCTGAATAGTAGTTGCATAGAAAATAGTTATATAATCAGTAAAAAGCAAAGGGTAATTACTCTTAGGAAGGGATTTAAGGAAAAGAAAGTGAAGGAAATATAAATGGACCTACATCTAAGACGTTGAGCGTATTAAATAAAGAGAAAATAAGTATCGAAACCACCGCCACTTTATCAACTTGCGTCATTCAAATCATAAAAAGGAAAATATATGCTATTTACACCATTACGCCATAATTCATACAAGGATTTGTAAATAACCACACTAATATTTCACTCGGTTCTTAAAACTTCCTTTTGTTGCACACATTAGCAAGACTCTGAGGATGATGAGGACGGAAAACCACTTCAACTCAAACCCGTAATCCTTTAATATTGCCACGCTAATTTTGTTTTACAAATAGTTTCTCCGTGGATAAATTTACTCACCTTTATCGGAGTTTCTAGCTGACTTGTACACTTTCAGTTTCTATCGTATGCACCTCTCAAGACCAGATGGCGTTACAACGGAAGCATTTTATTACAGCATAAACTGATGAGTGTAAGGTCATCGGTTCACTTTCAGACAGTCCATGCAACAAACGGAAGTTTCGAATAATATTTTATTAGAAAACTATGTACCCCACCGCAGCCACATTATATATCACCATCATCAGAATCAACAGCAAAACTAATAATTTGTGTTCATTTCTTCCATCAGCAAAAACCAACCACAGACATTAACAAAAATCCTGCTGAGCTTTTGCAGCTCGTTTGTTATCCCCACGATTTGCTTTTTCTATCATAATTATAATTATAAATTACGTATGAAACCATTCCTTCATAATATCTATAGATTTTGGCTGCTTAAAAGCTCTCAGGTTACTTTAAGTTGCATGCATTATTTAACTTTCCCCATGTACACTTTGCCTCTGCTATTATTATGATTATTGCAAGTAGTCAAGTAGAAGTGGAGAAAAGTGATCGGTATAAATTATTATGTAATTCAAAGTGAACACTATGTTGAATAGCTTTATGTGAAAAAGGGACTTGTATATAGACATACTAGTTGGAACTGGACTAGGCAATTGTAGTTTATTTTTATTACAACCGACACCGCGAGGAACCAAAAGAGAAACAAGTTAAAAAAGGATTGAAAATAACCGAAAGGTAATAACATGTCGGAATGAATAGGGGAAAATATAGCATGTGTGAAAGCCATTAAGAAATGGCGTTAACTTGTAATCCCGACAGGAGCATAGAGGAAATGGCATTACCATCAATTTTTATGCTTCGATTGAAAAGTAATGCTTTGACTTTTTGAATTTGTCTTTTATACAACAACAGTTCTACCAAAAGGTGAAATTGATCACATACGTATTTATTTTTTAATATTAGACTTTTTGCAAATCTTTAAGACCCTATCTAATATAAAAATCTGAATAATAAAAAATGACATCTTTTCATTCTTATATGGTTAGTGTAGAAACGTAGGCACCAAACAAGGGTATCTGGAAAGTAAAGATAATGTAAGGTTAAACATTAAACTAGATGCATTTGGTTTCTTTATTTCTATCTCACGAATAGTCAATTATGTAACACAAAAGAAAAATTAAGGTGTGTAATGTTACACCAAAAGTGTGAGGAAATTCCCTTGAAAATAACAGGGTCTCTGCTTCCGAATTAAACTAGAACAAAAATCCATTAACGAAACCTTAACCATATCTATTTAAGTTTTATAATAGCAATGAAATTATGATGAAATGAATAAAAGGAGTAATCTTTAGTTCCAAAGTTATACAAGAAATTGTTATTTTATTCAGACAACCAAAAATACTTTTCATCAAATTTAAAAAACATAACTTTTATCTTAAGGCTGTTGCCACAAGGAAAAAAGTCAGATCATGGGATACAAATTGAAGGATATGGCTCGATCACAAGTCGTAATGATATGTGTGAGCTCACCAAAGTCATTATTTCATTGAGGATAATTACGGGAGCAGAGGCAAAAGGTAACACAGAAGGAAAACAGATTCTTTTAACAGATTGTACATTTACTTTAAAAATTTAGTCTTCAACAGAAGCCATGTTTTGAGTGGTTTCAATTATTTAAAAATGTTTTATAAGGCTTACTATGTTTAAAGATAAAAATAGTTTGCACAAAAAGCAAACCTCGTGTATTTTGTGGGAAAGAGATAAAAAATGAACCAAATAAGATTCTCCAAAAAAGCAAAACTTACATCAGATTAGGAAGTTAATTGTTGATAACACGAAACAACTTTGTTGTTTTGCTTACGTGTGATAATAAGTAGGAGATGAGACGGGAAGTAGCTTGTTTATAGAAATACCTATCACCTTTTTTAATATTGTATCAATTAGGATATTTCTGGCTCTCTTCAAGCCAGATTGTCAGAAAAATTATTATTATTAATATAGCCTGACCATCATATTTTTATATTTTACTTTGGGTAAGAATAAAATTTCACTGTCTGCTAGCTTACATTTTTTAAGAAATGTAAAAAGAATGAACAGGAACAGGCGTTTGAGAAAAATATCTTGTTTTCAATGATATCAACGTTTTACAAGAAAGTTTGGATATTTTTTAACTTATTTTCGGACCATAAATTTTGATTTGCTTTTAGCCATTTAGAATTACCAGGCGTGATTGACATTAATTTAATGTTTAAAATTAGTATCCTTTAATTAAACTTTCTTTGCTACATTAGGAAATACATGAACGATGGGGCAGTCTTAACCGGAATGCTTTCACTGGTTTTGCCTACCTTGTTAGTCTCCTCATAAACTAGCCCCTACAGCAGTTCATATTTTTCTTATTTTTTTCCCTAATTATAATTGAATTATATTTAAATAATTGCTCATTTGCTATTAATTATCTTGTTTTAATTTGCAATTGAGTACATTGCCGAATTTTTGAATTTCTTAAATGGGTATTTTCTTACACGGGGGAATTTTTGAGATTATTGCGAGCAAAAAAGCAAATTTTTAAACAAAGTAACGATTTAACTAAATATTATTCATTTTTCCTTGTAAGTTAAAACAATTAGCATTTTTTACCTTAGCAGGAAACATTAATCAAAATATGTGGCTAGTATTGCAATCATTAGAAGCTTATCGCTATCAGAAATCATCATCAAATAATATTTTTTGTATACGCATATTTTTTAAATAGTTTTTGCTTGTAGTGGGTAATTTTAGTAATTCTTATCTGTGAACAAAATGGGTACCTTGAACTAAACGTTATTACCAGACAGAAAAAGGTTGCAACTGCTCACACAATAATCCTCTTCTTGTTCATTCATTTAAAACTGTTGTTTTGCCTCGAAACCCCTGTTGCTGATGAAAGTCAGACACTGACAAAAGTGAAAAAGGTTTTAGTGGGGGTTGAGTCGAGTAAAAAAACTAAAAATGTACAGAATTACCTGTTGATGAATTGTGATAAGCATTAATAAGATGCATTTTCTTTGAGTTTTTCAGTTACTAATTCATTATTATAATAAGTGAGTAAGGTGAGAAGGATCTGAACAAAATCATAAGCTCTGCTTTAGATAAAAACTGCTTCCTTTTCTATATCATTACGTAATAATAATATTTAAGCTTAAAGTATTTCAAAACTTCACAAAAAGCAAGACAAAACTTTTTAAAAACTGTCCATATCGTTTTAAAAATGCCTTTTTCTTGTGAATAAAATATTTTAAAGTTAATCGATGATAAAGCCCACCACCACTTCTGAGTTTCCTCTCGTCAATTTTCAAACCTCACTTGGTTCATCACTGACCTCCGTGATGATAGTCTAGATGACTGTGAGTTAGTGCCACTGTTGCTCCCACGCCGGAAGGCAATGTAATGAAAGATGATAATGTAATGCTGCTGCTGTTCTTCTTCTCCTGTGTAATATCATTAAATCTAAAAGTATTGCTGTTATTAATAAGTGAGGATCAGTAAGTATAACAATATGTGCATGGAGAATACAGTTAAACGGTAGACTGAAAACGTATGGTTTGGTGTTTTATTTAATGAAGCAACTTTTTAAAAATCAACATCACTCCTAGTAAAGTCACTGCCATCGGCAATGGAATACGAATCGAGTCTACTGAATTAGTATAATAATGATAACTTAGGGAAATAAGTTTTGCTGATTAAACCGATGGCAATAATAATGAAAGAAATTCTTCATTTTTAGTGAAAAGGAAAATAAGAAATTCTATGATAATTTTTGATACGCAAATCGAAAATGGTTGAAGTGGATGATGGGCAGATCTCTGCGTGTGGCACTTCAATTAACCATCATTCCTGGAGATATTTTCACTCAATCCTTAATTGTGTTTAATGACTCTTCCATATCATCATCAAATTACGGATGGGAAATAGACAAAGAGGTGTAGATAGAAATTAAGTATGTAGGCACATTATGTATGTGTGTGGGATTTTTCATTTCGTTTCCTAAAGCATTTGATCGTTTAAAAAGGCAGTCATCATGTTTAATACTTATGATAAAAGCTTGAGCAAAAAAGTAATAATCTTGCAAAAAAAGTTTTGGTAATCCTTAATGAAGTTTTTTGTTCATTTTTTGCAATTTGTGGAGCATTCTATCATTCCATGACACTCAAGCAAGAGTAAGTTTTATGCAGTTCATGAAACGCATAAAATATTCTGAATGAACTTAAAAATTCGTACACATATTCACGTTTAACTTAAATACGATTTTTGGAGTTGATCTTATAAGGTTTAAGCCATTTCTTGGGTTCATATAGCAAGCTGAAGTATGTTCGATCACAACTGCATAGGTATTAATGTTCTGTTGAACTAAATGTTTGGAAAAATAGAAACAATGGAGGAAATGATAAGGGAACAAAGTTGGATTAAAAACTGCATTTGCTATGCCAGCTCAGGCAACCATGAAATAAGTAAATGGACGGAACTTGGTAAAAACTGGGGAGATATTTGATTTATGTTGGCATAACATGCCACCTGATTTTCTTCGGTGGCGAGGTGGCACTATTTACGACTGCACACCAAAAGCACAGTGCACAATAACCACTTTCTTACTTTCCGGTCCCCCCTTCCTCTCCAAGGAACTAAACTGCTACTGCTGTCCCAGTCTTAAGTTAAAGTGTGAGCTACGAGTGGTTTTAAGGCGCTCCAACTGGAAAGGGCGAAAACCTGCGGTAGATGATTATAGATGGTATTAATAATGAATAAATAAATAAAAAATAATGAACTTGCTGAATCTCTGATCTTCCTATTCCACCGTAGCATAACAATTTTCTTTGCTTGCGTGTGATATTTTTTCACTGTACGAACAGAGCAGACTTTGCCTTAACTTCCTCCAGATCTCCCATGCCGAGGATTATGATTGTTATGGATTGCCTAATGAATGAGAAATTACATGTGATTATAGCAGTGTGGAGAGTATGATGATGTGCGTATTGAATTCCTGCTGGGAGTTTTTAAATATATTCCAAATATATGGCAAAACAGGGCAGTAAATAATATAGGACATGTTTACTGTAGAGGAAGAACACGTACAAAGTCTGTAATTTTATGCAGTAATTAAATAGGAATATTGTGTTCTCCTTTTTTATTAGAATGAGTTCCGAAAAGGACTTCAAATGATTTCCCCTTGGAAGGTAAATTGAGCTACATTTTTACAATAATTTATTGTTTTGTGTATTAGAAAAAATACATAAATTCATAAGGTGTGGGGATTAGTTCACACTTACATTGTGAACTCACAGTCAGTACAAAGGTATTTATTTTATTTGAATGAGCAATCCTACATGATTTAGATAGAATTAGATGGGATTCGGGAAAATGATTAAAAATCCTTTAAAAGAGTATTTAGTTTCTTCTTCATTTCCTCGGCACTTTTGCATTTGAAAAATTATGACAAGATAGATTCCCTCCCCCAAACTCATTCTCAACTCATCATCTCCCTTTGTAGAGTGGAGAGGGGTCCGACACCTTTGCGATCATCTTCTGATTCATTTGTGTTCCCTTGACTTTAAAACGTTCATTTGTGCCCACAGAGTTCTTATAAGGCATATATTACAAACTTACACTTTTTTACGAAATATTTCTTTTTTAAAAAAGGGGAGATGATTACCTGAAAAAAGAATTGTGTTTTCGACAGAGACTTTGAAAGATATATATTTTGAAACACGCCACAGGAACAAGACTAATATTGTTTTTAATTGAAAGCAGGTAATTACTTCCCGCAAAGGTGTTTAGAAAAGGTGCCGAGCATAGAGTTTGATGGTGTTATGTAATGAATCACTAAATATTACCTTTTTGCTCATATTATCTTACTTATGGAGTGTATTAAATATGATGATACTAAATTAATTGTGTAGGTGAAAAACTCTTCAATCCTTCTCGGTGACTGATGAGAATCATTTTGAGTAATGGTGAGATACGACATAGACATATTTGTTGAAAGTTTAAAGTCTATCCTTCCCAAACTCCCACTTTTTTCACATTTGTTCATAAAGTCCAAAACATTTTTACTTTACACTGCACATCCTTTAATATAGGTCGGAATGTTACAGATTAACTTTTTTTGTAGCACACGCACGTAAATCATCATGGCAAAAGGACCTTTCATTGGTACATCAAAAACCAAAAGTAAAATGGGAGGTAAAATGATTCTTTATAATAACACCTACTCATTTATGATGCATGATGAATACTTATAGACAATTTTTAATTATAATTGAAACTAAAAAAGTTTTTTTTGTTTGTTAGAGCAAAATTAATAAGCGTAGTAATGTATTCAATAGATAGGGAAAGAGTCACAGTTCTTATTCACGCGGTATAGTCGTGGATGCGTATTCAAGTCAAAGATAATCTATTCAATATTTAATTAGAAATTGGAGGATAATTGGAGTTTACTACAAGAAAAAATTATGAACAAGCAATAATATTAATAATGATAGCATAGTACCTACCACTGAGAGAAGTGGTGGGTCGTCATATCTAGCACCGTGCACTTGTTGAGCAAGCGTTACAGTTAAAAGCGATTATTTTTATTCCAGTAAAACTTTTCATTAAGAAGATTATGAAATTTTATTCTTCTAGACTCACTTGCTTGCGTTGCGTATCTGACAGGTGGGAACGAGTTTTCTTTTTTAAATAAAGGAACGAAAATGTTGATCAAGAAGGAAAAAATGTAATAAATCAATCAAGTCAAATCCATTAGACATTAATCACTCAAAAAGATTATAATCTGAGAAGAAAATTAGAAAAATTTGCACTTGCAAAAAACAAATCAGTTTGTGTGTTGCCCGTTGTTGCAGCTCTCCATTTTTATACCAAAATTATACCTTATAAAATTTGATGTTAGTTTCGGTACAAGGAATAAAATATGATATATGCACACATTGTTTTCTTATGCTTTCTTCAATTTATGATATGAGCGGCACACCTTTCAACACAATTTGTTACAATAGCTTTCTGCCTTCATTTTTATTATTATAAAGTGCCTGAGTATGTTCTACATACTCTCACTAACCTTTCATACAGCTATAGTGTTTCCTCTCTACTCATCGATACCTAAAGGTGTGTGAGTGAGATGAGGGTAACGATTATTCTTTGTTATCAAAGTAGAGGAGTTGTTTGGTTGGCGGTCCTTACATTATAATTTGATTACCGAAAACAACAATGGTAATTAGCAATTTCAGTGTGCAATTCTTTCAAAAGTGAACTCAATTTTTAAAATATAGGGATTGTCGACGATGCAAATATTTGGCGTATGGCTTTTGTAACGCCGATATGCGTTGATTGATTTAATGAATTGACAATGTGAATTGAATATAGAATTTTTGTTTGCGTCGTATTTTGATTTAAAAAAACATTTTGCAGCATCCAATAAAAATCAAGGTAATGTATCTGGGTAACTTAATACCATATCACCATAAATTATTACGACTGCAGGTAAAATACAGATGTTGAGGTAGAAATGGTGTTATACTTTTGAAAAAGATGACGTATCATTGGTTAAAAGATATAAATCAAAATATTTGTGCACTCTAGCTGTGGGCGCCGGACTGTTGAAACTTTCACCAAAAAGTAACGACACCTTTGACCAACTGGATTATGGATTGGTTTTCAAGAACTTTTGATACGATTTATTACTTTCACACAGATGTGATTTTTTAAAAAAATACTGCGGGTTAACTTTTATTGCTCTTTTGCATTTCACTTTGACGTTGCGTATTAATTCGTTTTAATAGGTTTAACTATTTTCTAAAAAAAATCAATTAAACTTTTCCAATTATTTTTGCAAAATACTGGATAAAATTGATTTGTGAGAAATTTTACATGAAAAAAGCTATTTAATGATAGAAAAAACTTGATATGAAATTTTCAAATCGATGATAATGTTGATTAACAAGCGGAGAGAATGATTAGCTAGTCAAGATTAAATTCGCTTTGCAGTTTTAATGGTTTTTTCGTGATTTGGTAGGAAAAGAAGTTTCCACAGGAGTACAAAAATCATGCATCGGTTTTTCTTTGTGCGATGGTAAAATGCAGTGGAAAATGAAGTAGGTGAGATAACTATCAAGAATGATTATAATTTTGTATATCAACGGCGGCACCTTCATACTCCATTATTGTTATAAAGATAATAATGAATGATAATGATGATCATGATGAGAAGTTTCTGACCCGACGATTTAAAACCTGGAATATATCAATCTTTTAGTAATGAAGTTCTGCAAACCAGGATGGCGGTAATGGTACAATGATCCGGTTGCCACCGTAAAATTTTGAACTTTTTCCTCAAAATTAACGCGATCTCAAAAATTTAAAAACCTTCTTCAGTGCAAAGAACTGCTTCATCTTTACTCACATTAACAATTATTACTTGCATCCGATTAAGTTTGTAGGGTCCATTTTAAACTCTTAGAGGTTTTATTTTCGTTCCCACGATCAAACCAGAAAAATTTGCGAGAAAATTGTAAGTTTCAGAATGCCCCTTTTACGCTAAGCTCATTGAAACTGGGACAAACAGCATAATTTAGCAAACTAACTTTATACTCTTCTACCAATACTTACTTACAAGTACGATTAGTGCTAGTTTCCAAACTTCTCTCTGAACGGTGTGCCTTTAAACCTTTCTTTACGAAACTATTGCAAATCTTCACCTCATGATGTGATGCATAATTTAGTATATGGGAGTTTGCGATGCAGCCAGAGTACTATGCCATTGGCAGGAGGAAAATGAATATTATTGCACATGTTGAAATTTTAAATGGGATGAGTGGGTGAAAATACCAACAAAATGTAAGTGAGAGAGCGGAATGAGAGTGAGCTTCCAGCATTTTTTACATCATTACATTGTAATTTGTTGTTGGGTTTTTTGTTTATATTTACTACTATCCTTTTTTATAATGCTACCATTTTTATTTCTGCAGCCGACGATGATCTGCATCTCTTCACGGAACTTCTCCGGAGGAGTGGAAACAGCAACAGCGGCATTTCCTTATGAACTCTACAAATGGATTATGACTTTTGATATAATAAGAAAAGTAATGATTATATCCGCCTCTACTCCTATTCTGGACTTTACTAATATGACTTTATATAGTAAAATTCGGAGTATGAAAAAATGTTACTTGCTTATCTTTTAAAGTTTTTGAGCTTATTAAAGTCTTGTGTGTGTACTTTGCTCATGCATAAAAATTTATGCCGACATTTTGTGAGCTCAAGGTAAATTGAGTGTGAGTGGAAATGAGTTTCTTCGTGTGATGAATACATATTACAAGAAATGTAGATCGTCATCATTCATCGACATTACTAAAATACTGTTTTGATGTGATATCCGAAAGATAATACAAAATAGGTGTTATGATTATATGAATACTATGATATTACACACATTTTTCTTTGAAAAGGTCTTTTTCATAGGTACAGCCTGTCCCGTAGATTGGTAAAAGATCGATTTTGATAGCAGGGGAAAGATCAGAAAAAAGTAATTTTCATTATTAGGAAATAATAAGGAAGAAATTTTATTGTGTTGTTGTTGCTGAACTGGTCAATTTGGATTAACTTCTTTTTATCGACTGAATCGATTTTTTGGGAGCTGATTTTGATTTTGCAGTAAAAAGGGGGCTGGCAATATACAAAAGACAAAGAAGAGGCGGCAGCTTTTTACACAGGAGTGCCGATGCCGATAGAAAGATGTTGATGATGAGGGAGTTGTAGTGTGAGTTAGTAAAGAGGAGGTATAGTAGACTACTGCTGTCGGCAAAAATCAGAGAAGTAGTATCTTTTGGTATCATCATCACTTTAAGGTTCGTGACCATCCATCTTAAATTTATGACTGGTGTGAAAATAATATTTTGATTAAAATATTCCTTTCTTTTATAAACTTTGTCACAATAAATTTGTATGCTCATAGTTTAACTGCGATTCTGCATAGAAAGACATTACGGAAAAAGGTATTACTGAAAAAGACCTTACACAAAAGACATTACACGAAAATGATCTTTCCTGAAAAAGACATTTTCTTAAAAATGTCTTCCGTTTAAAAGATCTTACCTTTAAAAGACATTTTGATTTTTAGGCATTAGCCGAAAAACACCTTTGATATCTGGAAATTTTGGAAAATATGACAAATTCAAAGTATTGGAATTTTAGTTCCAAAGGTTGAAGTGCACGATCAGTTTTCGAATAACATAGTGAGGAACCCTGCGTGTTCTCCACTTTTTACACTTTATAATTGCTCGAAGTTATGAAAATGACCTGTTAGTGTGCCCGGCTCTCTGTCAGTCTTTAAGATAATTCAAAAACGACTCCTCGACTGCATTAACGGTTTGGCCGTTAAAAATAAAAATATGCACCACAATGTTTTCAGTGGGGCTTATGCATTAAAGCCTTTTGAAATGGAAACGTGTTAAAGCGGCTACAGCAAAACTTGATAGAGTGACATGTATGATTTTAACATACATTGAATAGTTTTGCAAAGTAATTGATTAAACGGTTACACATCAGTAAGTGACCGTTATAAAAAAATAATTGCAACATATGGCATGCATAGTATATCATTCGAACAATTATAACTGCCATGTAAAGAATATGCAAATAAATTTGCACACTCAAAGTTGGAATATGGAAAAGATGGAAGGCAGTGAATAAAATTAACTAAATAAAAGAAGTTATTACAACTTTCTAAACTGTACCAGTTGTATGATGGGCAATTGTACTATTCAACCTAAACAAAATTTGCTATTACTTAAATGCTAAACTATCTACAAATAAATATTGATACATTTGAATTTCCTTTTTACATCCTTTTTATCTTCAGACTTGTAACAAATCAGTTCTGCTAAATATTTAGTGGCGATGGGAGATTAAAAAAGCAGAAAGTGAGAAAGCTAAAGACATAAGTGAACGGGAGTTTGTAAGAGTGGGAGATGAGAAAATTGGAAAAGTGGCATAGTGAAAGAATGTAAAAGTGGAAGATGAAACGTGGGAGATTTCTCCGTTCCATCTAGATCTACCTCGTGGTTAGCGTAACCACGCGTACGCGACCAATCGCGGCAGTAGGAGGTCTATGTTTTGAAACCTGACCTAACCGTAATTATGTAGCAATACCAAACATTGACCCCATTTGAATAGTACTGTCTAAAACATTTGACAAGTTTTATTAGGTCTTTTTCGTCCGAAAATGTATTTTTTTTCTAATGCGTTTCTCGTAATGTCTTTTTCAGCTAATGTGTTTCTCTAAAGGTCTTTTTCAACTTTACCTTAACTGCAATATACTTCTTGTGTTGTTTGTTGAAATGGATTTTCAATCTTGCTGATATGCTTAGTTTGTTCAGTTTTTGTGCAGAAGAAATGGGATGAGATCTGTGTGACGTGGGACCCATTCTTTTTCCTTTCGGATGATGAAAGAATATTATCTTTTGATAGTTTGTTTGAGAAACAACTAAAAAATTTGTAATTTTTTCTTTCTTGTTGTGTGTGATCCTTCACTTTGCTCATCATCAACATCATCACATGGTAGGCCCTTGTCAGTAAGATTTCTTTATTGTGACAAATGCCGTTCCTTTAGAGAATAAAATGAGGAGATTGAAGACATTAGCAATAGGATTGGAGGCAAGTTTTTGCTAGGAAGTGGGAACGCTGCTGCTGGCTGTGTAGACAAATTCATTGCTGATGTATTCGTACATGTGTACTTTTCTTTAGTGTTCCTCTTGTCTGCGCCTTTTGAAAGGGAGCTCTTAATACGCCTTGTAAAGTTATTGTTGCTGCTGTATAATATGTAGTTGACATGTACTGATCATTGCATTGTAGTCTCTGGCTAAATATTGTATGTACTCAAAAGTTAGTTTATACAACGGCAATTTTTATCTATGTGCTTCTTTTCTTGTAAATTCATATTTCTTCCGTCAGTTAGTTTCCAACTTGTAGACATTTTATTAGTGTAAATTTATTTATTCAAGGTGGTCACGTAAGCCGAGAAGAGCAATAATGATCATATATAAAACAAAAGGTGAAAGCTTTAGTTGATGAAAGGAGGACATATAATGAATGAGTTTATCATTTGTGATGTGATTATAGCCGTTGTCAGCTAATGCAAAAGTATTGCAATAGAATTACAAAGAGGGTGGAAGTAGTTTAAAATGTCTGGTTTTTATCTTAATTTTGCTCTTTTTACTTTAAAGCGCTTTGACGAGTATTTTGCCTTTTAAACTAATTTATTTCAATAGGAATAAGGTTTATTATGAGGCAATTTGTAAATACTTCAGCTAAGAAAATGATGGGTTGGTAGTCCGTGAGGAGCAAGAAAATTATGTTGATTGCTTTTTTCGCACTTCTTAAGAGTAAATCATGCACTTCTACTTTTGATAAACTGTCAATGTCAGAGTGTAAAGAGGGTTGTCACTTAAGCAAACACGACGTTTGAGTATGCATAAAAATTGTTACATAAACAAAATGGGTTGTAAATACCTCTTTTAGGCAAAGTAAAAGTTTATTATTCAAAGTAGAATTGCAAAAATAATACCAGCTAAAATGAAAGAGTTGATATGAGCTTTGCTTAAATATCCTATTAATCTCATTGAAGAATCTGCTTGCTCTTTTTTCTTTGCAATCATGAATTCGTAGAAAATTGTGCATTAAGTGTGATACTATCATCATCGTCATGCATATTCCGATGATCATTGCAGGATACCTTCTTTTACCTGAATTTCATAGATCAGGAACATCAACATCAGCAAAACTCCCTTTCGGAGTCTCTAATGGAGAATAACTGACTTGCCTCTAAACTACTCTTTTTCTATTTATTGCCCTGTAATTTTAGCTGCCGAGAGTTGTTCACGAGTTTTTCTCTACCTGTGTGCTTTTATAATATAGAATAGTAATATTCATAATATTCAGAGAAGATTTCCGTCTTCTGCTCACTCATTTCAGAGACCGACCACAAATTTTCGTAAATTCCAATGCAACACATGATGCATGCAGATTAGTCGATCTTTTGGTAACTGGCACACACAGCATCAGTCAGAGAAAGGATGAATGAGGCAAATTAGATGAACCACTTCTAAACAGGATTAGAAAATTCAATTTTTAAAAAGAAGAGGAAAATACAAGAAATCTACGGTTTTACTTAAGCTAGTCAATCATAATCACATCATCATTTATAATTTCCAGTAAAAGAAATATGTATATACGGGGAATATATTCAACAAAAGGCAAAATCTAAAAGGGCAAAGAGAGCTTAAAAAACTCACTAACTCATCTTTTCCTATCTATCAACTAAAATGTTTATGATAATAACTTGACTCACTGTAAACCATACACATTATAAATTTTTTACCTCAAAATTTTGAAGGATTCAGTTGTTGATGTGGTCAGATAATAAAAGTCATGGGGAAAATGTGAAAAGTATGCAAATCACGTATATGCCTGTCTGTCTACCCAGAAGCATTCAGTCACAGATTGTTGTGTCGTAGAGAAGAGAGAAGAAATAGATGCGCAGCATATTATTATTATGACTATTATCATCATCATGAAGAGAATCAGTAGTAGTATAACTTTGAAAAAGAAGGGTAAATGCAATAGAATGCAAGTTTAGCGTAATAGCAGGCACACACAGTGCGACGAAACGGTTGCTTTTTTGTGTAATTCATGTGAAACGGGAATGTATTTATGTAAAACTGAAGAAATAAGATGGAAAAGCCATTCTCTTCGTTCCTCTCTCTTTAAAGTTTATACGAAAACGACGTCCTGCGGGGCGAACTGGTAAAGATGCGATCAAAGATAGGGAATTCGGTAGGGTTAGTTATTGCTGCGGATGCGCCTTTGCTATAGAACTTTAAATGTACAGCATCATCGGCAAGTTTTCAGAGAATTGCTGCGTTTGATATAACTTTTCCTTTTGTAATGTGAGCACAGGAAAAAGTCATTTTTGAGTTTGTGCGTTTTCTTGCTAGATATGAGGAACAGTGAATGGAAGACAGTACGGAGACAAAATGCGAAGGACAGGATAATTTTGTTTCTTCCAACATGTCATTGCTTTGTCGTCGTATTCAAAGTTGGAAAGAATAGAAAAACAGGGGAAAAGAAGGGAGCCACAGGCGTCATACAGGCTGGGATGGGTCGTCACATTCCTTCAGGTTTTCCCTTTTTCTCCAGTCAGATTATCCCGTGTAGTGAATAAATGATAAGGTAGACAAATTTTAATTAAAAAGAAGAAACTACCAATGATGATTTTATGAAAGCTTGTTTTAGCAATTCAATTCTTTCAATAAGCGAGTGCGAAATAAAATCTTCAGATTTCCCAAATGTTTTTTTTTTAATTTTCACGATTTATTTTTAAACGCAATTCTTTTAAATATTTATTTTATTATAAACTTATTCTTTTAAACATTTGAAAATAAAACCCCGAATATTATGTGATGTGGTATTTCATAATATTTTTGTGTAGTTTTTTGACGGGCGGGGTTTGCATTGGTAACATTTTTACTTTAAATAGTAATCACACTAATCTATGTAAATTATAATATTTTCTATAATTAATTATTGTTTATATTATCATTTTGTATCTTTGCTACTTTATACTTAAAGAAATCATTGTTTTATTATACATTTTGTATTGTATACTACAGTAATTTGTATAGGTTATACTTACAAGCAATTGTTGGACTAAGCTTTGTTCAAAAAATGTACAAGATATAAATTAAATACATACACTGTTTACATATAACTGTACTATTTTCATCTGTAAACCATTAGAATTTCGGTTTATTACACTAGAAAAGTCAAACGCTTAAGTTTGTAGTTTAAAATACAAATCACAATTCACAGAAATTCGCCATTAACAAAGCAAAACGATCACATCACAAACCAAACTGGTATAAAAACCCAAGGACTTAGCAAACTATTGTCTCTCATTATATATTAAATGCCGTACATAATATACATAATTCGATTTTAACCTGGCTTCATTAGAAACGCTACATTTCTTTCATTATTAAATACAAAATAGGAACAGAGTAGAAGTCCCTGTAGAATTAACTCAAGGACCAATAAAAGCTTTAAAATTTGCAAAACTGCCCACTTTTGGGAAATGAATACTGTCCGCTTTTATTTCTGAATAAATCCTTCAATGTCTCATTAGAGACTGATTAAAGCATATTTTAAGTACATTGACATATGTACAGCAGTTTTTTTAAATATATAAACTCGCTATTCTTAATGTATGTTTTCCTACTTTTTAAGATAAAATGACTAAACTTGTTTGACCAACCAAACAAAGGAATTCGGAATCAACGGTATAAATTTTACTAATTTCCTTAACCACTTAAATTTGAGTGAGAAGTTGCGGTGGTCAGATTGTCCTGCTCCAATAAATGTTGGCAACAACAAGTGGATTTAAAGTAAAAGATGTTTTGTATGGAAGCATTATATTTTGTTTTAGTAAATGGTTTAAGTAAATCATGTATACTACGACCGATTTCCTCCCATACCCATTGCCAAATCGTTCATCATGTTCGGAGGCATGGACCCAGCATTAGGAGAGGTTGAAGAAGCTTTTGTTGAAGCAGGAGATGGATAAGGACTATATCGTAAATTAACTGGGCTCCTGGAACTGGAATTATTCCGACCATTGTTACTATTCATACCAGTTGGACTGCCAAGAGATGCAGGATGATTTTGCATGGAAGGATTAGAAGACGGAGGTCCTTGTGGGATACCCCCATTGCCTTGTTGAAGATGTGGCGGAGGAGGCGGATGAGGTTGACCAAGCATTCCTGGAGGTAATTGGGATAGTGCTGACCATTGAGACCACAAATGAGCAGGTAAAGGAAGAGGAGAAGGACTTCCTCGTGTTGGATTCAATGTATACAATTGCGGTAAGGAGGGGACGGATGCTGCGGCGGCGGCTGCTGCAGCTGAATTTGCTGCAGCTAAAAGATGATGTAACGATGAAGGTTCGCCTGGACTTCTTCCAGCTGGACTGTTAGGACCTGGAGGACCACCAGAAAATCCTCCAACCATGGCTGCTGCAGCTTGAGCACCCCATTGCTGTTGAAGCATTCGCACTTTCTCAATCGAGTTCATCAAATTATTATTGTCCATGTCCAACTCTGAAAATAAGCGAAGGGGTCCGGCTGCTGCGGTACGAAGGAAATGGTGTTCCAACGGAATCATTGAGTCTACTGGATCTCTGTAAATCATTAAAATATACGTTAGGTTAGCATATTTATTCATTCAATAGAGATTTCGACAAAGCTTTTGTAGCTGCATATGTGAAAATTTCTAAGTAAAAAGAAGAATGAGTTGAGTATACTATCGTAATTTTGCCTTGAATTGATTTGCTAAAAAGTTAAGCGACATTAAGGAAATTCTACAATATAAAGTGGCTTTCTATGAAAAAGAAAGCTATCAACTTAATCTATTCTAGGAGCAGAGGGAAGAATAACTTGCGGTTGAACCAGGGAAGGAAAATAACTATAAAATAAATATTCCATGGAGGGATCTACCCAAACACAAATGAAAGGAGGAGGGAGAGGAATGCTCATCAATAAATGAATTTGTATGTAGACTAGGAGGGAGACAGAATGAAGACCAAATAATGCAATAATAATACCACGATGCTATACTTTTAGTAGATTCAATAGTGCTATAAGAATTGTGAATGTATAAAAGAAAATTAGATGAAAAGAGAAGAGAGAAAGGAGAGGGGAACTCTCTTGAAGGAGTTTAGTTGACGAAGAAAATGAGAATAGAAGAAGGGGAGAGATGTTTGCGTTAAGCTATTCTCGCAGTGGTGGATGGAAAACGACAGCAAAAAATAGAAAGAGGAGTCGGCGCATCATCTTCATTTTTATTTTGCCCATCCTTCCTCTTCCGATTGCAAAGTCATTCTCCTTTCCCTCCGTTACAATACAACTAAAGAAGCATAACAGATCTTGTTATGCTTTTTAACGGAATGAATTCAATGGAAAAGAATACTCACACAGTGTAGATACTATGCAGCAGTGTACATATTTGGTTTAGTTTTTAAAATCGGTTTCATTTTTAAAGTCATTACATGACTATGACAAAGCCTTTCACATTCAACTTTTATGTTTTATAGTTTTCTGACGTGTGACCTTTTGAATCAATGAATGGAATAGATTCAAAATGTAGATTCAAAAATGTATAGTTTGAGAAGAAAACCAACCAACAGATTTTTCATGGTTTGTAGCATATAATTCATGGAATTTAACACCGTAGCCTCTGGAATATGCAGTCCGATTTAATCAAAAACCTTTTTCCCCGTGTTCATTTCCGTCCGTCAACAACATAAACTTTTTTCTTGAGTAATGGCCAACATAATGATTTTTCTAATTTTGTCTGATGTAGTTTTTTGTAAGGAAAGCAGGGACAACCCTAAAACCTTGTTTGGTGTACACCTGATAACATTTGTTTTCCTCTGCATGTTTTCTCAATTGATCAAATATTGTACAATATTTTTTCTGTAAAATATAGGTTTAAACCAAGTGAGAATTAAACTACATTTCATGATTCTTGCTCACAACTCATTGCTCGAGAAAAAAATTGTGATAAAGTTTAAAGATTGGATCTTGTAGTTTTGGTAGGACATGCCTAATATTGTCGTAATTAGTTTAAATAACCCCGTTTCGTCTATACCGTCATTTTATTGCGAGAAAAAAGAGCGTGAGTAAAAAAGCAGGGGGAATGAAAAGAGAGAACATCCCATCAATTTATTTTGAAGTAGTAAAATATTAAACGAGGGTAGATAACTGAAATGGGGAAACTGGGTAAGTTTTTAGCGATGAAGAGCGATACCATTGCAATAGAAAGTAGCAAAAAAGTTGAAGGAAATGGAGGCACTCTTGATAAGGAGCAGGATAAAGGAAGATGCCGAATAATAATGAAATGCCGACGTTACTTCTGTGTTGCACAAACCAAATCGAACTGTGTGGTTGTGGCATGAGGCAAACTATGGGTTGGCCATTCTTGGCATTGACAAATCATCAAAGTCGTAATATAATTCTTGAACTAGTTTCATCAGGGCATTTAACCTTAAAAAGTGTTTAAAAAGCCAAACAAGCCGTATAAAACAGAGAATGTATTTATCCATGCAATTCTATGAAAGTTTAGAAAGCAACGAAAACCCCATTTTTGTCGATGTAAACATCATCGATCAACACTTCACTTTTGACTGACTAGTGGTGCCATTTTCTTTAATCCTAAATCAAAAACCTGACTTTAGTCGGTCGTTTTTGTTGCAAATGAAGAAGGAAAAAATTAACAGATTTTACTAATAATTGAAGCCTAATTTGTACCTGTTGTTTCAAACTTCTTCTGTTACATAACACCTCTTTTTGAGCTACTGTAACAGCATTTCAGCATCAAACTTTATCAATCTAGGTCTTTATACAAAGCCAGACAAATGATTTTACGGTACATTTGCCTTATAAAGGTAACATCATATGCCTTTGGTTTCTTGTTCACCGTCCCGTCAACGATCTTGTGCTTTCTGAGAAAGATTAGATGAAGGGTGATTTGTTTTTGAGCATCCAATAAAAACAATAAGATCTCTTTCACCTCTTTTAAACCCTGAAACATGCTCTTTTCTTGTTCTCTATAATTTCCACCTGCGGTTTCTGTCTGCAACTATTTGTTCATGTCACAAAAATACAAATTTTCATTCTTTTCCTTTCCCATTTCCTCCACTGTTTATTCTCATCCAATTCTGAAACAATGCCTTAATAAATGATCCTTTAGCGCAATGATTAACGTCTGTCTGGGTGTGAAAATGAACACGGGCGACTGTTGCCGACAAGCTTTACTACTAAGAAGAAGCAATATCCTTTTTCTAAACCTATGATTTTAAAGGTTCCAGCAATTACGTAAAAACTCAATGCTCTGGTTTTTAAAAAAAAGTTTGAAGTTATTTCACGATAATTTTAAAAGGTTGTCTTCACAGTATTTTAAGCTAATCAAAGATACTGCAAAACTTTGTCAAAATAGATGAAGGAGCTACAAATTATTATCATCACTTCTAGCGCGGCATCCTTTACCCGTTTTAAAAAGGTTTTGAATTGTGCAAAAGTTTTTTTATGAGATGACAATACAATGTTTACGAGCAAGTGCAGATATTTTTCAACGCGCAAACGCATTGTGTGTCCCCCTCAGATATAAAACTACTTGTTTTGTAGCATAAAAATGTAGCAGTTTTACTACTTTGAAGTGAGGGGATAATGAAAATGAAGTACATCTCAAGGGTTGTCAAACACTTTGATAATCTCTCTCACACGCAAAGCATAACAACAACTGATGCTTGAACACTTGCGTTTTAATAACAGTTTTGCTCTATTACTGTAATTATTTTTCGTACATTTTTTCCCTTTTGAAAGTGGTGATGTACAAATAAACGGTTGTAAAACCCTTAACCGACTAGCTGAACGTACGAATTTGATAATTTTAACTGCAATAATTTTGTGCTATATTTGCCAATTTGTGCAAAATCTGCAGCCAAAGTACTGAACGATTTATTTGCTATTTTTGCTTTCACTGTCGGTTAAAATTGATATTTCCTTCGTTTCAGGAAATTTTGCCAATTTTTGCAAAAATTTGCATTTGAAATTGCAAAACTAGTAACGGATTCTTAATCTATACGACTATACGGTTAAAATGATATACTACTTGCATTTTTGTAAATTTTTGCACTAAATTTGCAACAATTCGCAAAAACCGATTTCATATTTGGAGTCAGCGTATTTGCTTTGCTATATTGCAATATAAATTTTACCATACTGCTATTTAAATTTTTTTAACCGTCACTTGTAACGGCCAAACCGTTAGGCCCAAATTGCTGAAAAACAATAGGCTTCTTGCAATTTACCATTTGTATCTGCTTGCCAAATTTCATTGGAATCTGTTTAGGCTTTTTTGAGTTATCGCACCGACAGACGGACAGACAGACAGACAGACGGACAGACAGACCATCAAAGCCAAACCTATACTAGCTTCACTGCGTTCAGTAAGCTTGTCGGCAACAGTCGCCCGTGTTCATTTTCACACCCAGACAGACAGACAGACAGACAGACGGACAGACAGACCATCAAAGCCAAACCTATACTAGCTTCACTGCGTTCAGCTAGTAATAATATTTAATGGATGCGAAATATTTTTATGAGCTCACATACAAAATTATTTTGCTAACAATTTTTTTGAGTCACTATTACCAATAACCATCCCGTTCATCGGCTCTATCATCATCTTCACACTATGTTTCAAAAACATTCTCATAACCATAATTTCTATCAGCATGCCAATAATAAAAGGTTATGGCTTTTAAAAGTCATATTGTATACCAGTAATAATAATATGGTTACATGCTCATTCACCCACTTTCCTCTCCTGACGACTTCAACATGAAGAACAATGTTTAAAATGTGCATGCATTATATGTGAAAACGCTGGCTAAAAATATGACACGAACAAATGGTTTTTGCAAAAACTATGTCTACTTGTCTAATTTAGTTAAATATACTTAAAATACAATGTTTCTTTTATTTAGTGTTATCACACAACGACGGCTTTTTTTTCTCTTCCCTTGCCAGCTTCATTGGATTCAGTTTTCATGTACAAATCGACATGCGTGCTCTCTCACTCTGAACGGTTATTATTACACATAAAGAGTACATTATGGACTATTATAATGACAGGGGTAAATTAAATTTTGCAACTGCTGACAAAATATTATGGCTGATTTTTGTGGATGTGTCAGCAGCAGAGAAGGATGGGACGGAGGAAGGAGAAAAAAGTGCCAAAAACACAATACATTTTTATGTCAGTTTGCAAATTTACAACTCTCAAATGGCAGTTTTTTCTAAGAAGCACTTTTGTTCCTAAAATAAAAAGGTATTTTGGAATTTGGGTAGGTGGGAATTGAGGAAAGGCACAAGTGTGCCTTTGCACCTTTTTCCATTTCAGAATAATGAATTTTTATTACTATGTATTTCCTTTATACAATCTGCAAACATTGTTTGCAAGTTTATGTTAACATCATAAACCTCTGAGCCAAATGATCATAAAATAATTCACGTTTAAAAATATCATTTACATTTGTTCCAAAAAAGTCGTAAAGAAAATACTTTGCAAATAAGAAGATTCCATATTTCCATTGTATGAAAACTTTACTCAAAACCATAAACCACACCTCCTAAAGAATACAAAATTGAAAATACAAGTTTGCTAAATTGAATTGATTTTTTCAAAGCATTTAAAATTGTTAATGTACGAATTCCAAAATCGCAAGTAGCATTATTGCGTCAGGAATGTTCCATAATATTCTTAGTGATTTGAAGCTACCTGCTGATTTACATTTAGTATTTTAATTACATATCTTCACGTAAATATTACAATGCATATAGTTTAAAAGGTAAAAATTATTTAATGTGCATTAAGAAATTTCCGGTATGTGCTTTTTAAGTGTAAAGAACGACATTACTTTTTATAATATTTAAACTTTTGAACATGTTTTTTACATTAAGGCAATGATGAAAAGTTTTTAAAAACCCTGCAAAATTTTAAATGCCATCCATTTGGGAATTAGCGCGGGAATTTTTCTGTCATTACAGCCAAATTATGAATTATCACTGAAATATAAATTATTAAAGATTGCAGGCTAGTTAATTGTGATTTAATGCGAAATGTGTTCCCAAATTCATAAAGTGTGGCATTTATGCTTTTAAACTCCAACCTTTTTAAGAAACAATATTTTATTAAGCGCTTTCATGTTTTCTTCACGCTCACTTGACACTCTTTTAACCATGTATTTCTGCACATGTGTCGACTTTTGTGCGCCATATCAAAAAACGCTAACAAATGCTTTTTAAAATGTGATGAGACTTGTTTAAAACGTCATGAGTGTAGCAATTTAATTTTCTTATTTGACTATACATTTTAATAATTATTAAGCAGAGTTTTTGTTGTTTCAGTCACACCGGGGACCTTTGTAATGGTGTAAACCTTACAAAATTATTTGCACAAAAATGCAAAGGATAATACTACAAATACTAATATGTTTTGGCAACTCTTTGATGTTACAACCCAAAGCATTTTTATTGAAAGAAGCGAATGGAATTCAAAATTGGAAAAAGGGTTAACCATGTTGATGATAATAATAGAAAAAAGAAAACACTTTTGCCAAATAACTGCAGAAATGGAGTACGTGTTTTTTATTTAGTGAGTTTTGAGAGAAAGCACTGCATCACCGCAAGTCAGTGGAGATGATGGGTGGCCGGGCTGTGTAAGAATAATGATGAGGAGAAGAGGTGCTAGAAGATTGAGATGAAAGGTGGGAAATAGTGCAAATCCAAGGAAATACTAACTCAAGTGAACTGGGAGCAGCGATATAAAAAACGAAAATAAATTAATGAAAAGCTGACAAGCATCCTATCACTCGTGAAAACAGAAAAAGGCGAGAAAGAACACAAAAAATGATTCTTTTTAAATTTTGCTTTCCAAATACTTTCAAATTCTCTCTCCTTGTTTGTTATTTGCTTGTATCTCCAAAGTTTATTTTTTTTTAATAAATCTAAAAGCTATACGTTTGCTTGAGCTCATATAATCATGATGACTTCGTTCTAACTTCGTTTTTATTCTTTTGTGCCAAATGTTTTTTCTTGTTGACGGACGATATCCTCTCATCATGATAGCTTCAGTTTTTCTACAACTTTTATCCTTACGCTTTGCCTACTCTTCATCATCTCACGGATGAAATCTTCACAAGTGAAAGAAAAAGAGAGAAAAAATAGTTGTCGAGCTCATTGTCGGTGATTTTGGTAGTAGATCACACATCTCTTCTACTACCAAAAAGTATATAAAAAACTACATGATGTTGTTGTAAACACAAAGTTTTTAAGAAGGAAACGTGGAGACTTGTGTACAAAAACGATGATTTTTTTAATAAATCTAAAAGCTATACGTTTGCTTGAGCTCATATAATCATGATGACTTCGTTCTAACTTCGTTTTTATTCTTTTGTGCCAAATGTTTTT
>JAHZNK010001357.1:0-10074 GCA_027744615.1 Lepidocyrtus cf. nigrosetosus NNG-2020 | reverse complement strand
TCGTCTTTTCCACTCCATTTCTCAACCGCCTTAACCCATTTCATGATAGAAAAGGTAAATAAGTTTACCTGAAAGTTCTCTGAAAGAAGGAGAAAACAAACGAGGTTTACTTCCTCTTTAATTCCATGTTGCTATTCCGTTGTCCATAAAATACATCCAGTAGCACTATTTGTTTTCAAGAATATAAAGGTGGCAAATTTGTCGTACCACAAGGAGACGTTTCTAAAAATAGCAAACTTTCCATTTTCTTATGTTTGAAACGTTTAAAATCATTTTTGCTTGATCAAATTCATGAAATCGCAAAAAAAATGTTACGTAATCCTACAACCTGATTTATGCAGGAATCGCATAAAAATACAATACCCTTAACAAATCTTCATAAAACGTTTAAAGGGAAAAGACAACTGCAGAATAAAGACAAAAGAATGAATTTTTGTGTGAAATGAAAATAAAGTGTCAGAATTATTTTGTATATGTCATGTGAAATTTTTTATTTTACTTTTTGAAGAAAATAAATAATGAAACACCCTTAACTTGATATTTCTAAAATACTTTCTTTGTTCCTGGACACCGCTGATAAAAGAATAAATTTATTTTTGTTGCGGTAATAGGAAAGGTTTCAATTGGAATAGAATGACAAGGAGCTACAGTTAAGCAAAATCATACGCAAACCCTTTCTATTTCATTTAAGTCACTGATAAATGATTTGACTTTTGGACTCATACGATAAAACATTGGGGATATACATCAGTCACCAATATAAACTTCTATTTTTATGTAATCTCAGGTAATTTCTTCAGGGGCACTTTTTAGTCCGATGACAAACTAACTAATGTTACAATTCTTTCAAGAAAATCTTGCTTAAATCACTTGGGCTGGGTTTTGAGATAAGCTAGCAAAAATTGTGGGATTTGTAAAACCTGTTAAGAATTTCTAGTTCATGTGTTATGCAAAAACTTCAAGATTGCCATTTGACATTTGTAAAAGCTCTTTTTGAAAAAACCGGATACAAATAAACTAGAGAAAGTAGACTATGAAAGGTTTTGTAGAATATACTAGTACTTCATAATGAAGGCAAACTCATGTCAGTATGTGTTATAAAATTACTTTTTTGGAAGAAAGAATAGAAGAAAGAAACCTTTAAAATTAAAAGAAGCGTTGCTTTTTACAAGTTTGTAAAGGCGCCTAGTTAAAACCTATAAGTCTTAAACTATTAAAGTTTTTGTCAGAGAAACATGGCCACCCTCCCCCAATCTGAAGCACCTTGCAAATTAAAATGGAAAGGGTATTTGTCAGGAAAGAGATTATTTGGGTTCCTTTTTGTGCGTTTTATGAAGCTAGTTGAAAAAAGTTTCTAATCAATCATATCAACAATCAACGTTTCATCATAATAATATTTCAACAAGTTACAATTCAGGTACATTCAATTACAAGTTATCTCCCTGTAAAATATTAATTGAAATATGGCAGCAACTGACAATACAAATGACGAAATGATTACTTTTGAACAAAAACACTTATTTATTATAATTTCATGAAGTCGTCTCACTTTTTTCACCATTGGCTACTTATTTATTGATTGGGGAAAAGGGTTCATAAAATTTTATCGTAAAGTTAAAAATTAATCCTTTCACCACCGTAAAAATGAAAGTTTTAAAAGGAACTAACAATAAATCTGGCAATTTCTGAAAAGATATTACACCAAGCGTCATCCCATTTCGAAAGATTGGTCGTTTTAGAGAATGAAAGTAATAAAGTTGGTCAAATGATGTTGATGGCAATAATGACGGTGGCGAAATAATGCGGCTGCCTTCAACCGCCACAAAAGGAGAACAAGGAAAGGGAACTCAATTTTACAAAATCTCATTCACCTTGTTCTCTTTTAAGATTTCCAAGACAAGGATTTCCTGCAGGTCAATCCTTGCTTGACCACATTATTTAAAAGAAAGGCGGGAACTTCATCGTACTTAAACATAATCATTTCAAATAATACTTTCATAGTTCAAAAGAAGAATAGTAGGAGGTTCTAAAAAGGATTGAAACAGGTTTGTGATGAGAGGTAAGTCCACCAAGTTTTCCAATAACCGAGAGAGAAATTCGGGATATCTTTTACAAATGTAAAAACTCATTCAAAGAATGTTGAAATGGGTCTTATACGGTTACGCAGGGAAATTAAACACTCAAAATTTCAAAGATTTCTGTATCCTTTCTTTGGTTTATTTTCCTCTGTCGCAAATTCACTCAAAGAAAGTCAGAGACAGAAATAAAAAGAAAAGTAGAAAGAGAAAGCAGATGGGTATGAACTGGAGAGAGAAGCAGAATAAATATGGCAACTCTGAGACTTTGTCTTTTTCCAGTTGGTGAAGACACTGAAATGGTGCTAGTAGTGGGAGGAATGGTAGACCCGGCGAAAGTAATAAATCTTAATTGCGATATTTGACACGCAGTGCGTACTATAAGAGCTCTTCCTTTTGTTCTTATAAGGAAATATGAAATCATACACCGTTGAATTTTTAGAGAATATTCTGGAGGGAGTTAAGTTAAGGTTGTTTTATGGATAGCTGGGTAGCTCACATCAGTAAATGCTAAAATAGTGGGAGAAAATGTCTGTGAAAAGCAGAAAAACTGAATGAATTTCTATTTCCTTCAATTTTCTCGATTATTCCTTTAAATATATCGCTTTTATTAAATTTAACCAAAAATAAACTTGGTTTTTATCATCAACTTTTTCATGAGACAGTACCCCAAATTTAATGAACTTCAAAGAAAAATACTTGGAAAGTGTTTCCTTCCTAGAAAGTGAAAGTGACTATTGACATTACATGAACACTGCCAAGAAGGCAAAGAACATGTGTCCTTTGAATTTATTTCGGGAGAGGGTACCTTTTAATAAAACGCAATGACAAGACCGGAAAGAAGCCAAAAATAATCCTAAAAACGTATCTATATGAACACAAATGAAATTTTAAGTGAAATTTGTGTCATCCGCTCAAGTCAGTAAGTTTAAATCTGGAAACAAGAAAGTGATAGTTTTCACAGGCTTTTATTCATTCTTTTTCATTAACATTTGGATATTTTTAATTCAAAATCTAAAATAAGTTTTTCGTCATTATAAATCTGGTAATTTTATATAGTAAAAAATAAATATCCTATTTTTAAATGTAAATATTATGTAAATTAGATCACAGTCAGGCAGTTAAGAAGCCCTTTATCATACAGCAATGGAATAATCCGAATTCCCCGAGCCCGACCTTTTCTTTCCATGTCTAAGATTTGTAGAAGTTTGCTCCTTAATAAAGTTGGTTCCATCCTGGGGAACAGCATTAGTGATTCTTCCATAATCCTTCGAATTCTGCTGCTGCTTTTTGGACGTTCTCCTTTAAAAAGAGAAAAGTCCCAATGTTACCTGTAATTCCTTTTTATGAATCTAAATCACCGTTTAAATCAGTTTTATTTCTTTACCTATTCTTCCTTTGGTGAGTCTCTGTTGCGGCGGGTATGGAAAGTTCTGAAGCAGACAAGCTTTCTCCATCATCCTCTCCCCCAACACAAAGTCCATCTGATCCCTCCATAGATTTTTGATTATGCCGCTGGTGCCTTCTCTGAAGAGTGGTGAATCCTTCGTGTGCCAACTTTTGGTGAATAAGCTGAAGCTGCTGCTGGTTCATTGGCATTGGTTGCTGATACTGATAGATTTGATGGGGATGCTGGGCTTGGTGAGCTCCCGTACTGATTTGGTAGGTATTATTCAACCTGGGTCTTTGCGGTGGTGGAATAACAGAGTATCTTTCGGTGCTTTCACTCTCTTGCGAATCTTCCTCTGAATCCTGTTGATCCATCCATTTGTCACGGGAAGAACCTCGAGGGAGTCCATGCATTACGGAATGAAGCTTTCCAACGACAATGTCTTGACTAAAACTTTCTTCGGTGAACTTCTTCGGATCTGAGATTTGGAATGTAGCGTAAGGAGATATATCTTCTAAACCTTTAAAACAAAAAAGTTCTCGAAGTGAATCTTTAGAATTTTTTGATAAACGAGCTCCAATGGGAATTCTCTTGAAAATCTTATTGATCCCTTTGCTCGTGGACAAGCAGATAAAGCAATTGTCATTGGATTGACCGATAAAAGAACATCATTTGACAGAAAAAGAAAAAACGAAAGAATGGTTATTCAACTGTTACCGGGAGTATGTGTGGAAGGCGGTGCAGCCAAGCCGGAGTAATACTGCTGGTGGCTATCCTCATGAGGAATACTTTTTCGCTGATGTCGCTGTGGATAATGCTGATTGTGTTGTCCTCCTCCATAAAACACTTCATTTCGGGATGAAATCTGCTGCTGAAGATGTTGCTGCTCAAAGTACTTTGAAGGCTTGGAAGAAGGGGACAAACTGTTACTGCCAGCCCCACCGTTGTTATCTCTTGTCCTCTCTTTTGAAACAGAAAAACAACAAAAAAGTGAAAATAAAAAACATTTGAATTCTCAGATTATTTCTTAGAATTCACAATTTATATTGATTGTAAACAAAACTGTTGTTGACAGTTTAAAAGGGTATGTTATTTGCAAAATGGAGAACTCACTTGTCTGACAATAAATAAAACTTCCGGCTATGGCCACAACCAGTCCCAGAATGGTTAGTGCAATGGGCACAATCAGCTCTAGTTTTTTATGGAGTGGAACAAACTCACTGGTGACTTTATGCGTGTTTAGAACGTCAACCGTTGGCGTTTCTAACAAAATTGATAAATTATATAAAAATGCTGAGTATTTTGATTTTTAATGCTTAACAGCCATAAATTTTAAAATTTTTTGGCATTAAATCTTATGCAATTCATTGTTTAAAAACCTACCTCCATATTCAGTAAGCGTTGTAAAAGTAAGAGAAACTGTTCTGGAGGTTGAGTACCCAAAAGCAGAAAGAATCATTTTATACGGTGTAGCTGCTTTTAATCCATCAATCCTGTACTCGTTCTGGAACTCAAACTTCACATCTTTTTCTATAAAAACAAGAAAATATCTTTCAAATAAATGTATTTAACTTTTATTTCAAAGAGAAAACCAATGGAGAGTACAAATGGGTTTTAAAAGAAAAAAGGGGACAAAAATTTCTCCGATTGTTCACAAAAGAAAGTAAATAAGTGAAAGTATTTTCTTTTCCCAAACCTGTCACTCCGTCACTGCTTTGACTCCATTCTTTTAATGTGATTGCAATTTTCTCGGTGGGGCAAAACGTTGAGTTGGAGTTTAAGCTGTAGAGATTGAGCAGGACGGATGAAATGTTCGGCACCAAAAGCTCAGCGGTTGGGGGAAAATAGGAAACTTGTTGGGACACAACCACACTCATCAGGGGACTGTCTCCGCTGCTTCCGAACTCGTTGAATGCCAACATATACATGTTGAGGATGGCTCCGCAATTAATGTCCTGCAAAAAAATGTAAAGTGGAATAGAAAAAGGGAAAACTTTCCAAATTACGGAGACTTTTGAGTTTGAGACAAACGACATAATTTGTGGGAACCATTCAAAACTTATTTTTTCTTCCATAAAATAATTCTCGATTATCCTTTTTGTGATAAGAGGAACGTATGTTTCTACATCTGCTTTTTTATAAGTCTGTTGCATTTCGGGAGGCATAATAGCAAAAATCATCATCATATTCATTTCATCTTGATCTGCTCCTATCTCTTCTTTCAACTGTGTATGTAGCTTTTGTAAGGGAGACAGTGAAAGCAAATAAAACCAGGGAGAAATGTAACGGAAACAGGAAAAAACAAACTTTCTCAATCAACTCACGTCGTTCTCTATCTCTAACCAAGGGAGAAAGTTCAACCATCAATTTCCTCTTTCTTGAACTCTGATCATCCCTAAAAATACGATGGGAATATGCCCAGTATATATACCCAGAAGTCAATCCAAAGCTCTTTTAAACTATCATGTTTTTGGTAGCGCCTTCTCTTTTAAAAGCTTTCCTTTCGTTTATCTTTCTAAAACTTTAGTGTCGATACGTGTTCGTTTATTTTTCAAATTTTTCTACCACTGAACTAGATGCAAGAGAAAGAGAAATCATTCGCTAAAAATGAAACTGATAATAAACCGAAAAGAGAAAATAAAAGTGTCCATTTCCCTCGTATATATCCCAGTACTTTATGTTTTATTGTACGATATAATTCTAACACTAGAATTAAAGTTTGAGCGGTTTGGATGGAAAAAGTGTCTGCTTTTCCATTTCACAATAATTTTCCAATACATTTAATGCCTCCCTTGAATTTTAACGTTCTTACATTTTACTTTCAATTTTTATGTAGCTAAAGTTTACAGGTAAGTTTGTACTATGAACGGTTTATTATCGTAATGTAATTATCTTTTTTTAAATGACAAACATTAGGTGATGATTTCGTTAAAAATTTCTAGCAAGAAAAATAAAATTGCAGCAAGTCCAGTTACGTGTTGCCGGCTACTAAGCGCAAACAAAATGAATTCCGGGCGGTAGTATAAGTAACTAATTAACCTAACCTTTGAGTTAGAGTGTGTCAAAGTTATAAAAAGTACAAATTGTCAGCATTTTATGTAGTCATAAACTGTCAACTTTATTATTTGGATCGCAAGGATAAACGTGTTGAAAAAATGACCAGATGCACTACAAAATAGCTTTTGTGATTGGATTTGTGCGCATTGCAAACATCTGCAGATAAATGAAATAATAGAAGTGTAAAGTGAACGGAAAGCTAATGCTAAAGTAATTATATATCAAACACACTATAAAGTTATTTTAATAAAATAAAATTAAACAAATTAAATAATACAATCATCAAGTTAAAAATCAATGTTATTAAAACAGTTCGCTTACCTTTAAAGTATGATTTCGCAAATTTGGCTGGAAAATAAGTTTTTGCCAATCCAGTATTGAGCCCAGTGTTCGATAGTAAAGAATGAATCCCAACGGCGCATCACAATTGTTGTTGCTGGAATAGCTCGCGTTTAAATTTCCGTATCCCATTTCCACCTTCCAAGAAACGTAAATATCTCGATTTTTCAACTCGTAAGAAGGCTCCGGAGGACATGGGGGACCTGATCCAGATAATAATTGTAGTAGAAACATTAAAAAAGTGGAATAGTTTCTAGCAAATCCATTATACTAATGCATCGTTGCCTGTTTTGTATTTTCAAAAGTACTGATTACTTTCTTTTTTAATTTTTGTCGATACTACAGAAATTCATATTTCAGTTTTCTACATGATTTTTATTTTACTCGATGAATGAGTCCATTATGAGCTGTACCATTTAAAAATAGACGAATCCAAACAAATGATCATGTTGAATGCATTTGCAGAACTCAGCCTACGCATTAATCTCCGTTATTTACGGTTATCATTTTCTAAAAACAGATTCTCATTCTATTCTTTTTATAGAAACTTTCGCTGGATTTTTCATCCTTCATTCATATTTTTATCAAGCACAACAAAAAGGGAGAATCAATGACAACATTTTTCATTAAGATCAATATTAAGAAATCATACTAGGAAAAAGCACAATGATGAACATCCTTTTATTTTCATTTTCCTCCTCATCTCAACCATGCTTTTTCTCCTTTTGTGTTTTTCTATGGCAAAATGAAAGCAATCTGAGAAGAGTAAATAGACAGAAGCAAAACACTCCCTACCTATTTTCCCTTTAGCAAATAACCTTCCTGTTTTAATTTTTATCGGAGTTTTTTTTATTAAAAAAGATGTTCATTTTTATGATAAATCCAGATTGCTTGTAACAATGCCAAAATTTCAAAAAATGATTGTATATCTTTGGATTAAAAAATATCATTTTTAGACAAAGTTGTGCAAGTACTTTTAAGAATGATAGATTTACAAAATGTGTTGGAGGCAAGTTGCCGTAGCTGTTCATTAACATATGTGTGCGGAAATAAAAAACAAACTAAATGCGTTTTACCACTTAGCAGCGGTCTTATCCTACTTAACCTCATTTCATTGTCTGTTTTAGTTTTACAGCTGAAAAACGCAATTAACGTTCAGTGCCGTCTTTTAGAAAATGCTGATCAATAAATTACTTTCTAGTTTTTACGGCTTTGCTCTTTTTTACTTTCTCCTGCTTTCTCTACACTCTGCTCTAAATTAACAAGAACATATGTTTTAGTTCTTAACGGTGTGTACGTGAGTTCTCGTAAATATGAGCTCATTTTTTCTTTTAATATGTGCTCCTTGAGCTTGTGGCATAGCCCATTTACTAGTGTTTTTATGTACTGACATGAGTTTCTGTTCATTTCTTAAGTGGATAATCTCTCCTATCCTTCTTCAAGGGAAAGCAAGCAGTTGACGAGATGGATTTTTTGTCAAGCAATTACCACTTCGTTTTACTCCTTCATCTCTCTGCAGATAAAACTGCTTCTTTCTAAAATGAAGTTCAGAGCTCGTTCCAGCTAAAGCATCCAACTAATCTTTAAGTAGTGACTTTTGAGAAAGCGAGTTGGGAAAAACGGAAAAAAGTAAATGGAAAGCTTTTAAAATGGAATGATAAATCGATATACCTCTGACCAAGAGCGTGTAAGTCAATTGGGTCTTGTGCTGCGACAGCTGAAGAGAAGAAGCTGCTCCTGCAGAGGAAAAAGTGGGATCCATTCCGTTGATTACTTTTTTACTAGGATAAGGTCTGCTCGCCGTTGTGTATTTCAGCTGGCAAGTGTAATTTCCCATCATTTCTTTCTTCACTCCAAAAAATGAAAGAGAGCTGTGACCCGGCTTCATGTAAACATTCCCGTCAAAGCCCACTCGTCTCCCGTTTAAAGTCCAGGACACGGCTGAATCCGCTGGGAGAAGGGTGGGAGAGGATGAAGAGAAAGAGGAGGATGATGATCCACCTAATCCATTGGAGGTTAGCTGTTCTAGTCCTAAGATCTTACACGGGAGAGTCAAGGATGCTCCTGGGGATGTCGTGACAATTCTGGAGTGGCCAACTAATCGAGTTTCAACTAGAACGCCAACACAAAAACATTAGAATATAACATTTGCTTAATAATTTAGGTGGTTAGTCGACCGGGTAATAAGCAAATCATAATACAGCAATAGTTTGAAATTTTACGTTAAGCACCATAATTGAATATTATATTTACTCTTCAACCCTTTCTTGTAAATTGTTTACCCCAGCAGTCCATAACAAGTGAAAGTATACATAAGCAAAAGTTTTTGTTAAAATGTAGTTTGATTTATGACTTTAGAACTTTCCTTGTCGTTCAGACAGCTTCTTTTCTGCGATAAATATTACGACTTTATTACACGCTCTATTGTTACAAATGGTTTCATCCTCATCCCTGTTACATATTAAGTTATGCAATTCTGCATGAAATGTTACCCCCCGGCGCTCACAATATTACGTCAACTGTCATGTTATCCTGTCATTTATAAATTTTACAAAAGAAAGGAGAAAAGCAACATTTTCTTATTAAGCAAATTTAAACTGCTTTCACTTGCTCCTGTCTTTCTAGTCGCGTCCCTCCCTGAATTTATTAACCACGTATTATATTCTTTTTAGAAATAAGCAACAACAAATTTTTTTCGTACCTATTGGAGGTGGTGAAAGAATGAGTTGATTTGAAGGAGGACTTTCTCCAAGTCTATTTGAGGAAGTTACCCAAAAGATGTATTTAAACCTAGTCAGATCCAATCCATTCTCTTCAAAACTGTCCAGATTGGCAGCTATTGTCCTCTTAATTTCATACGAATCATTTGGCTTCTCCATAATCCTTATTAGAAAATGAAGAATAAAATTTGATAAAGACGAAGGATCATAAGTTAGATGACGTAATAATAGCAACCCACCTGTAGTAAACTGTATGATGCGTCAAGGCTCCATTAGTCTTTCGAGGTTGAAGCCACGTCACGTAGACGGACGAGTCACTGCTTGGGAAACCGATAAGGTTGGCGGGTGCAGAAGGAACTTAAGAATTTGTAATTCCAAAATATTAAAAGATTTACGTAACATTAATTAACTATAATTGACTTACTGTCTTCCAAAGTCTTGCAGAGCACCGTAGCCCATTCCCTTCCTTCCCCAGCGATGTTAACAGGGCTTA
>JAHZNK010001356.1:0-10265 GCA_027744615.1 Lepidocyrtus cf. nigrosetosus NNG-2020 | reverse complement strand
CACGGTAGATTGTTTCTACGGGATAAATGGTTGTAATTGAAATCTGTCCTAAATCAATTGTTGAGGATTATAATTTGAATAAAAATCAATTCAAAAATATTTCAAAACTTCAAAAATCATGTTCGGAAACGTTGCAAAAAGCATTGCTAGGGAAATAATCTACCGTGAAGTTTTTTTAGGGTGGCGACAATCATTTCAATGCATTTTTTAAACGTGTCGTATCTATTTTTATTAGTTATCTATTGGTGGTAGAGTAAACCAAGAACTTGAATAACTCTCGAGTTACCTAGTTATTATGTTCATGCATGCATAGCTTTTTGTTTGTTTTTTGAATAAAACGTCGTCCCCACTTCAAAAAGTAAATTCTGAATGCTATTTCATTGTCCTAGTCCTTTTAAATAAATGACAAAAAACCAAATTGACTAGCTTCTGAACATTATAAGAAGGGTTTTATAAACAGTAAAATCCTTTTCTCTGAAAAGTTGAGATTCAATGAAACCTAATAACTGTATAGAAGAGCCCAACAAGTATAAAACTCCTACACATACACAACATTTTCCATATTATTGCGATTTTCCTCATTTCATTCCTTTCTTCATGTAATATGTGAGCAATAAGGCAGTTTTTGAATTCATTCAACTCAACATATTAGGCTTATGTATAACGTTTGCGTACATATATCAAGAAAGCAAAAAAAGGATATGAAAAGGATATGAACTTATGATATGATAAAGATGGGCACACTTTTACCAATTTTCAACTTCATTCAAACACCATGAAATGTAACCCTTTACTTTCTTTATATACATAGTATGAACAGTTGCTGATACAATTTAACAGTAAAGATGGGATAATATGTTAGGCATAGGTTATTTATAAGAGTGTGTCAGTGTGTGTTTTCACACATGTATGAGAGATTTCTAGCAAACTTTCCATGCTTGCTTCTGTTGTCTCGATCATATGCAAAATGTTTTCATAGGTTAAAAATTTGCAAAGATTAAAATTTTGCATATTGGGAATTTCTCTTTTTTATTGATTTAGCACCCCTGACAGCAAAAGAAAAGATTTTCTTTTGGAACCGACTGAAGCACGAACAAATTCCAGTGGATCTTCAATTTCAATGCTTTCACTTTACGTTTGTCCGCCGACTTTATAAAAATGGCCTTTCGAGGACTCAGGTCAACATTCCGAGATTGGCCTAATGGAAACTCACTAATTCGCTGTTGTGTATCTCGTATTCTTGTTAAATCAAATCAACAGTCCTTAAAGTTTATCCATGGACAAAACCAGGGACAACGGCAGTTTGTCAGCAGTGAAGAGAAACAACGTGAGGTAAGTGCAGACTTTGCTTTACAAAGCAAGTCTTTTATCGTTGGCTGTAGGAATTATTAAAATTGGAGTTTCTAATTAGAAAGATTGCAGAACCCTTGGAGTTCCAGTAGAATGTCAAGATGAAGGCACAGTCAGAGATGCTTATATAAAACTTGTTAAACGCTACCATCCGGATTCTGGTTCACCAGAGGCTAATTCGATAAAGTTCCAGGAGGTAAAGAATAAGAAAAATCAGTTACATGCGTATCTTAGTATCTATCACTCAACAGTAGGAGTGAATCCGAAATTATTTTATTATCTGATTTATAGATTGACACGGCTTATAGAAACTTCCTAAAGTATTTTGCTGATTTTCGACATAATCGTCATAAAATTGAAGGAGAGTACGGCTTGTACTACAAACCCCGACCAGATGAAAAGCCTTCGCAACAGGAAAAAGGTGAAGAGGAAGTTGAATCCCCTGATATTAAGGTAATGCCAGGTCATTACTTGATTGCATTAATTGTTTGTTTGGTTGGGGGGTTAAATATTATTAATTTTATCCATAGCACACAGCTCCTCAACATAGACAGTACCTGAGTTTTGATGGCGTTGGCTCTGGAACGCCTCAACAAAGAGAGAAGCAATATCAGAAATGGAGAGCAATGAAAGCAATAGAAAACGTATTGGATCATAGAATGGAGCAAGTTTCTAAAAATAGTGGTCAAGATGTCTGGGATCTCGCTAAAGAGCAAAGGGCTGCAAAGAAAATAAAAACGGGGTACGTTGAGACATCTCTTCTAGTTTCTAGACAGTATTTAACCAACAATAAATACAGAATTTTGTAAATTTTAGTATTGGTGTTGATCGTCTCGTGGAAGATATGATCCAAGAAGCAATGTCCAGAGGAGACTTTGATAATTTAACTGGGAAAGGGAAGCCAATAAATTCTGCCGACGCCTACAACCCTTACATTGATTTTACAACGCATAAATTAAACCAAGTTTTAATTGATAATGGATTTGCTCCTGAATGGATTTTATTGGAAAAGGAAATCAAGGAAGAGCAGAAACGGATCCGACTTCAATTGAAAGAAATTCGTCATATTTTTTCGGCTACACCCAACAATCATGAAATAGAACAATGGAAAAATTACGTAGATGCCCTGCGGCCAGACTGTGATAATCTTAACAAAATGATTTTAAAGTTTAATTTAACCGTTCCTAGCTTGCATAAACAAGTGATGGGCTTTCAGTTGGATAAAATAGCCGAGAAAACGTTTGCCAACTTTGAGCCAGAGTTTCATGAAATATGTAAAGAGAAAGCGAAAAGAGAAAAACTCGAAATCGAAAATAACAACAGACTAGCTAGTTCATCCAATGACTCATTCTTAGGCAGTCTTTTATCAATTTTTAAAAGTTAATCCAAACTTTAGTGAAAGCTAATGTGTACATTTCTAGTCAACTGCGTTAACAGCAATTCCGTACCTTTGTTTTTATAAAAGCAACAAGAATTTTTAAACAATAAATACAGATTAATAAATCTTTATTACATTTGAATCTAGTATATGGTATTAACAATTCTTATTTCAATTATAATATTGCCATCAAAATATCCTTCCATCCATATCGTTGGTATGTAGATTAAATTCATTTTTACTGGTTACGGTTCCATACAATCTTTCCATCATCGCCAAGGCGGATTTTGTCGCGGGCAAGAAGTTCAAGGGCTCTAGGGTATGCTTTGTGCTCATAAGTTTTTACCCTCTCTTGAAGTATTTCAACTGTATCATTAAATTCAACTGGAACAACTTCTTGGGCAATAATGGCACCAGCATCCACTTCAGCCTACGAGAAAAAAATAATTTAATTAAGTTACATATGATTTCAGACATTTTAATGCAAAAAATATTATATTTATTGACATAATGAACTAGAGTTTACCTCCACAAAATGAACTGTACATCCGGTGTAACGGACTCCAGCATCAATAGCTTTGTTTGTGTGCATCGATTCCCTTAAAACTTGGTAAAAGGGCGGGGTGAATATTAATTAGCCTTCCATGATAATGTTTGACAAATTTGGGTGATAGAATTCTCATAAATCCGGCTAAGCAAACAAGGTCGACGTTGCAGGAATCCAAGATTTTGATGACTTGCTCGTCAAAGGCTTCCCTTGTGGGATAGTCTTTGTGAACGACGACTTTGGTGGGGATGCCAACATTCTCTGCGCGTTTCAGTCCTTCAACTCCAGGTTTATTTGAAATGACAACTGCAATTTCCGCTAAGCTCCCCTTGTGTGGATCTAATGTATGATCGATAAGAGCTTGGAGATTCGTTCCACTGTAACAAATCAAATAAAATCATAAAGTCAATTCCGATTCTGCGACATATTATTATAATTTGTTACAGTTTTATTCGTACCTTCCGGAGATCAAGACACCAACGCGTTTCTTTTTGGTGAGACCGTGTGGGTAAGCAGTGTGTTTCTTCATGGCAGGGGCAATAGCATCAGCAAAATTCTTAACACGAACTCGAGGATCATCTAATTTACATTTCAAGCAAGATTAAATTTAAAAAACATAACAAATCATAATATTACGTGTTTCTTTCTATTAGTAAGAATCATACCTCCAAAAATATTTCGAACTCTGCCAATTACGTATGCGTCATCCTCAGAAATCATGCTCAAAACATGTTGCTGATCTGATGGAGATACCACGAGAATTGCTCCTAAACCGCAGTTAAATGTTCTTAGCATTTCCTGTTCACTGATTCCTCCAGCTCCTGCAGCCCATGCGAATACGGGAGGAATTTTCCAACGTTGCGCATCAATTTCAATGCCAAATTTCTTGGGGAGAACTCGTGGAATATTCTCAGTTAGGCCTCCTCCAGTGATATGCGCAAATGCTTTGACACGACCACTTCGAAGAGCAGGGAGAAGGCACTTGACATAAATTTTTGTAGGGGTCAACAATGCTTTGCCTAATGTCATATTGGGGTCATTGCTGAATGGGCAGGGTCCATTATAGTCCAAGTCATGCTTTTCAACAATCTTTCGGATTAAACTGAAGCCATTGCTGTGAAGTCCGCTGGAAGGCAAACCAATTACAATGTCTCCATCATCAATTTTGTCCATCAGAGGAAGTTGTCTACCTCTTTCTACAGCTCCAACGGCAAACCCTGCACAGTCGTATACGCCCGGCTCGTAAACGCTAGGCATTTCTGCCGTCTCTCCGCCTAAATAATAAGAAAAAAATATGCATAAAACATCTACATACATATTTCACTTTCTAATACATTATGCAAATAATTCCTTCTTACCAATCAAAGCGCATCCAGCTTGCCGACATCCTTCCGCCACCCCAATGATGACCTTTGTAGCAACATCCACATCTAATTTTCCGACAGCAAAA
Organism: Lepidocyrtus cf. nigrosetosus NNG-2020; assembly: GCA_027744615.1. Taxonomy (NCBI): domain Eukaryota; kingdom Metazoa; phylum Arthropoda; class Collembola; order Entomobryomorpha; family Entomobryidae; genus Lepidocyrtus; species Lepidocyrtus cf. nigrosetosus NNG-2020. The sequence continues at coordinate 5,540 of JAHZNK010001356.1, read as the reverse complement.
TAATCCAAGAAAAAGATTGGTTCTGCTGCATGAGCAAGGATGTCATTGACGCACATGGCCACAAGGTCAATGCCGATAGTATCGTGTATTCCAGTTGCTTCTGCAATCTGGAAGAAAAAATAGTTTGATAATTAGAAATTATTTTTCAATAATGTATCATACATCATTAATCATAAGTATGTGCATGACTAATTTAATTTCTCCCTTACTTTCAGTTTTGTTCCAACCCCATCAGTTCCAGAAACAAGAATTGGATCTTTGTAGCCGCCAGCCTTCAGATCGAACATTCCCCCGAACCCACCAATGTCACCGAGTACGCCTGGACGCTTGGTACTGTTCGTTAAGGCCTTGATGTGCTGAACTAAATTGTCCCCAGCGTCAATATCAACACCACTCCCCTTATACGTCATCCTGCCCTTGAGAAGCAATGATCTAGAAATATGCGGATTTGCATGTAAAATTAGTTTTCTTAATCGTCTTAAATAAATATGCATGTAGCAGCTTTACTGATTTACCTAGCAATTCCTTTCTTTGCAATGTCCGTTCTGTGTTGTGCACCTTGGAATGTAATTGTGTTGACAGCTTGCAGTGCTTTCGCTGCTGCAAGAGCCAACTCTTGAGCCAATGCCACCGCAATTAAAACACGCCCTCCACTTGTGACAATCTTGTCACCATCTTTTTTCGTTCCAGCGTGAAATACAACGTGACCCGGAAGGCTGGTTATTTCCTCAAGTCTTGTGATTTCCTTTCCTTTAGCGTAAGACCCTGGGTAACCTGCGCTGGCCATAACAACTCCGGCGGTGTAGGTATTTGGTGCCCATTTCAATTGAATGTTTTCAAGGCTTCCGTTAATACAAGCTGCGAATGCATCATATAAATCAGACTCGAGAAGAGGTAAAAGTACTTGGGTTTCAGGGTCCCCAAAACGACAGTTAAACTCTAAAACTTTGGGTCCGTCTGTTGTCATCATCAGTCCAGCGTACAAAACTCCGGCGTAATGAACTCTAATAAAAATTATTCAGAGTTAGTTTGACAAATTTTTTAATTTTTGGGGTAAATTGATACAACTTGCTTAAAAATTTTACCCTTCAGACTTTAGACCTTGAATGGTCTTTTTCATGATTTTTTCAGTAACAATTTCCATATCACTATCAGATAGCAATGGGCAATCCAATGCCATTTTGTTCACACCAAGCAGCAACAGCCTTTAAATGAATCAGTTACTTAAATTTTTGCATGTAATTTGCTTTTTTAATACTTAAAATGAATAAATAAGCCCTTGTTTAAACCTACTGGATAATCTTCAATGTCAAGGTTAACACAAGTAACTTTTTCTTCAAGTCCTATTCCAGCATTTCCAGGAGCTACATAAACATGGGCAACCTAGTCAGAATTATAAAATGGGTTAGGGAAATTTGTTACATAGATTTGTATTTTGCGAGTTCTAATTTTATAGTCGTTTTCAAAATTTACTTTTGGAGACTGTCTTAATTTCCATGCAATTGCGTGCTCCCGTCCTCCACTTCCAATCACAAGGACTTTTGTTGGTCCCACACACAGGTTGGTTTCTGTAACACCCATTTTCACTTTCCTAAGTTTTGGAAACTTCCACGACTCCAAATTGAGATTCCAAATTTATTTAAAGATGGTCACTTTCAATGCAAAATCAGTCTTATTGCATAATCAAGAATCTGATGAAGGAAAGAGTATGTGCGAAGTAGTAACCAACCTCGTCACTTTGTACATAAAGAGTGAAAGAACTGGCTAAGATTTAACTACGTAAAGTGGAACATACTAGATAACGAGAGTGGAAATGGTCATAGTGACCCATCTATATAACCGATATAGGTAGTTATGTGATAATATCGCATTAGATAAGCTTTTCTTTGCTCTCTCGCTTTCTTGCCAGTTCATGTTTCATATCTATCATCTTTCCCTATTTTTGATAACAGATTAAAGTATGCTAGAGGACAAGAGCAAGCTACCACTATTGTACTTACAAAATGTTTTAATTTGTGCTCACGATAAAGATACCAAACTGAAATGCAAGGATTATTTAATCAAATGGAAATATCCAGACCGTACTCCTTTTCTACATGCTTGCTACCATTGTACCTTCCAAAAATTTGTTTTTAGGCTTTCATGACAGAAATGATTAGATTAGCTGCATTGAAAACTGGTCCAGGTCTAGCATGTCGTAGTTAGTAAAATACCTAATCCAACCAGCCACAACAGAACAGACTCCCCTACCAGTCACCACCACCGGTTTTCATCACCATACCATATTCCTCGTGGTTTGAAGAACTGGAAAGATTGCATGACGTGATTGTGAAGATCTTCAAGTGTCACAAAAATGTGCTAGCAATCCAACCGTGTTTCATATTTCCATTTAACATTGAACTTTAGGTACAAAAAACATTCTTCTCCATTGTGTAACGTATTCATGTGTGGAATATACCTAGTCAACTTTGGAATATAAGAACTGAAAATATATCAATATTACATCATCATATAAGTGTAAGGTTTCTAAAAATCATGGGGAACTGCGATAATAGCATATTTCAGTCTATGAAAGTTGTTTTTAATAGGGAATGTCTGTTGACCGGATTATGAAAATAATAAGTAAAGGATTTGAACAAGATTATGTGACAATTTTGCTTTACATAGTAAATTTTCCTTACTACGCTGCGCTGGCCTTTTTTACTCCCCGTATAAAATTTTAACTAATAGAAGACCTTAAAACAAAACTCCGACCGATTACAAAACCTTTGCTAACTCTAATAAATGTAATGCTTTATACATCAGAGTACACTAAATTCTAATGCAGTACAAAGTTAATGATTATTCAGGGTCTCTAAAAAATCTTAACTATTATTTACCCACAAGCAGCATAAATAATATATTGATGGCAAAAATTATGTGGCAACTTATATCTTTTAAGAAAAATGAACTGATTCTACTATTGTTTTAAATTTTAATATGCATCACGTATTTGAAATAGTTGAATTAGTCTAAAATGAATTCTTTAGTTGAAATATTATTAAAACAAAACATTTAAAGCAAAAATAATTCCTCACATCCATCCTTGGAAGACTTTTCCTTTTCGTACTTCTTATTACATGATACTAAAACATTGATAACTTTATGTGTTCATTTTGTTTCAGTGGAGAAATAATTTTGAACTTGATATTATTTGTCATTTGAAACCTTGAATTGTTCATGAAAGTGTGATTTGTAGGTATTCTATTATCAATTGACCTCTGATCCTACTAAATCTTGATTCGTATTTGAAGCTTTAACTATTTGTCTTTAGTCTTTAAAAGGATTGAAACACACCACACCATGTTAATGTACTGTCCAATCAAATATACAAATCTAAGTTTTATATAAAAATGCTTAAGTATGAAAATTTAACGTTGTTTTTCCAATATTTGAATCAACAATAACCAGATTAATTAAACGTTTTATGAACAAGGAAGGAAAAGTAAATGGGGTTTGAAGCCTGGAATCCATAAAATATAGTGTATCCTTGTCGCAACATAAACACTGGAATTATGGAGGCGTGGAGTTTTATAATGAAACACAAGCCATATTATGGATCCTTGATAATGAAATGGTAAAACTTTTTTTAAATTATATTTTAGAGATATATCTATCGGATGTGGTCAAATGTGGGGGTGTGTCTGCTAAGGAATCAACTTATTTTGCAAAAATGTAGGAATGATCAGATAAATCGAAGAATCAACTTCCAGAATTTCATTGCTTTAATATCGAAAAGGAATCATGCGTGTACGAATGACGAAATTTTTATATGAATTCCAGCGATTATCTACAAAAAACAAATTGCATAATCTATTGCACGACATTCCTTCGTCGTTTGCAATGCAATGGAACTGAGAGACAGTTGATCCTATAATTTATATGCTAATTTTTCCTATTCCTAAAAAATTGAAAATTCTACATATTTGAATGCAAGTATTTTTGCAGAAGTCATGTGCCCAAAGTGTTCCGTCAGATATTCTTACGAGATATTCTACTTTCTTTCTAGGTAAAATATCAAATACATCTAAACGCGACCTAATTATCAATTAATTCAAAAAGTACTTTAATATTTCTTATTCAAGTAACATATTTTATTGTACATACATAACACACATAATATTCTTTTTATAGCATGGCATTCATACATAGTTCATAAATCTATTCGTTTCAGCGATGGAATGTTTAATTTCGATATAAATTAGTAACAATTTCACCTGATAAAATTACTATTGAAATCCCTACAATTAATAATAACAAGGTAAAATGTTAACGGATTATATTTTGTATTTTACATCATTATCATATATTTAATAGTTAGTGCATTTATTAAATTACTAATGTAGGTAATTTCATTGTTGATTGTTGTGGTCATGCGGAATACGAGGAAATAATTTGATTTTCTTAAAATACCCCATATTTGTCTCGATGAAGAATTGCAAATCCAGATGTAGAGAATTTCCTGTTTGCAAGAGGCATTTGGAATAAATAACATAAATTATAAACTTTAACCTAAATTGCAGACTGGTTTTTATTATATGCGATGATGGTTGTATAATTGTTGTACAAATACTAGTTGTATGATGTATGTAACTAAAAAATCATATGATTATTATAGCGTTGTGAATATAACAAGCGATATCGATCTATATTGAGATCACTTAACATGTCTGGATAAAATAAAAGTTAGATTGTACATATCATTTCATCAGCTACATTATATAAATGCACCTTTTTAATCAGTTTCAGAGATTAGAAAAAGTGGTTTTTAAAACCTTTCAAGGTAGCAGAATAGTATCAATCTGAGCATACGGTTCTGAAGAACTCGTGGAAGTAGTAGCGGTTGAGGATGGATCATTTCCACATACAACAGTGGATAACACAGGTTGTCGATGACATGTAGTCAGACGAAGTCTCTCATGGGACACCAAGTACGGCGGAGCCGCAACACTTTTGCTGACCCCGTAGCTGAAGTAAATTATCATTCCTGAAATCATAATTTTTAAAGCAGTCTTTATTAAATGGTCTTTGTGCTTATTTGTCTTGTATTGTATTTTTAGCGAATTACCAGTAGATAACCAAAATGCGAATGGCAATCCGGCCAAGTCCAATCCTTCAAGGAGCAAGCAGCAATGAATGAAAATGGCGGCTGCAGGCACCCATGGAATTATGGAATGTTGGAGGAAATAGGAATTTGAAAGATCGTATTCGTAGTAAGTCGCATTGCTATTGCCACTGCTGTTACTACCAACAGATGATAAATAGCTTGCGGATGCAAAACGTTTCTGAGGTTGTCTACTAATGACAACCATTAGTAAAAATGTAAGAAGTCCTGAAGATATTGCTAACATGATCCCTGTGATATGACCCTGTGGAGCTCTGTTGAGACTTGCAGCGAGTGCCAAACAGCAGGGCACGAGGGCGATTACTGACAACGCAACACGTCGACCTGTCCCGGAAGTGGGACTCATTGGAATTGCTCCATTGATTGTGGCTACCCG
>JAHZNK010001355.1:0-13464 GCA_027744615.1 Lepidocyrtus cf. nigrosetosus NNG-2020 | reverse complement strand
AAAATCCTTTCTCTTAACATCAAATGCTTGAGTGATAAGTAAGCTCCAGTAAAATCCAGCCCCAAAAACATAATACCACCAAACATCATCAGGCACGCTCTAAATTTTAAACAGATGAAATATATTAGTCTTAAAAATAATAACTTGAAATTATACCAACTGCTTATTGGCTTTAAGAACTTACACTAACATGTTAATATAATTTATTTAAATTAAAACCAAAAACGGGACAAATGTTACAGCGCTTAAAGCTGAAATTGTTTTTAAATCGGTTACTTACCCGCATTCGCTAAACTTTGATAATGTTGTATGTTTATCTTTTGCCAAACGCCGTCTCATCCAACGTTCAATTTGACGACTTTCCATATCGGTTCTCTTAGCAAGTGCTTCCACTTCTTTGTGCTCCAATTTACCTCGTGTCTTTCTGTAGGATGCCTCCAGTAAATCATTGTGCTGCAGTGATTGAAAGGTTTTGTTAGATTTCCTGAGTCCAAGATACTGACCCCAAGGAACTAAAATTGTCCTGCAAGTTACAATAACTTGTTATAAGCATACATTTCACATAATTTTAATGAGTTTAATATGGCCAAAATACGTTGTTAATACCTTTCTATTACAATTCGTATACAAATTAGACATAGGGCATGCTGGAATGGGATAGAGAAGGTCGCCGTAATTCGCATATTTAACTTTTTCGTTAGGAACAATATCCTTCCATCCTATTCCAGGAGGTAACCATACATCTGGATTCCAAAACCAGTCTAGGAACGATCTGAACATTTTGAATGGTAACTTTACTTCTAAACTACTGAAACTGCTTATTTCACTGACAGCAAAAACAAACTATTAATGCAGCACAGCACCGAAGATTAAAAACACAGTAGTATTTCAAGTAGAGAAGTAGTTAAGGATAGGCTACTACTATTTGGCTTCAAGTTCCGACGCCAAAGACATATGACATGAGTAATTGAAGTAGGTAAGCAGATTTGAAGTTCCAGTGCATTCCTGTCTTGAATGGAGCAAGTAATTGGTTATGCTACTGGACTGGAATTTCTGGGTTGAGTTTGGTTAACTGCTAAGGATCTAAAAAAATAAAATGAGAGTTATAAATATTGAGTTTCGGTATATTATATTGTCCCGCTGACCTTTTTATTATCTATCGCCAATCCCTTTGGTCGGCCAACACCAACTATTTATTGCAATTATTCGACGTAATCTCTCTAACAGTCAGTCAACAAGTCACATGCGAATTATTATACAGCCAAATCATCACTCAATCAATCTTGAAAAAATCAATATGATCTACATTATTTCTGGTTATCCAGCCAGATAATATTCAGATTTTGATTGCATTGTGTGTGTATACAAGTAATTAACAAGGAGAATCACAAATTACAATACATAAAATTGCATTATAATTAACAATAATTATTAGCGTTTATCGATGGACTATCCTGTAATAGTTATCATTGAAATATTTAAAGAATTAAACATGATATCTCCTGGCACTGGACTTATCACACCCTCACGATTAATCACAGGCATAACATGTGTTAATTGTGTTATTGACTGACATTTTCCTAAAATGCACAAATGCCCCACCTACCTTTTAATAAGAGCATAATTTATTTGTTAATACCGCTGTTAATTAGTCACAATTTTTACAAAAACATTTCACATCATATATCAGCTCAGTTTGTTCATACAAGCAGGGATATCCAACGGACAACTAAACTTTACAAGGAAGGTTTTGCCAAAAAGAACTCGAAAACGCTATAGCTTTGCAAGCAAACGAAACAAACACCATCTGACATGATGGCATAATATGACATGTGTACCTCATATCAAATTTATCAATTTAAAACAAAGTTAAACAATTTTTTGCATAGTTTATCCTTCGGCTCAACAAATCAGTATCCAGACGCTGCTGTGAGTCACACTCATAACTAATTACATCATCACACAGATTAGCTCACAAACAAATTCTTTGTCAGGGATAGTCAAATTTCCATAAGCTTCATCGCAATAAGTAAATATTAGAGTTTAAATTCTTTACCAACTAGTTAACTAGCAAAAGAAAAATCTCTTTCGTCAACAACTTTAAAAAGCACTATCCTCTTTCTAGTATTCTAACTTCAATTATTTACGTAATAATTATTTGACACGTGATTTGTTCACTTACTCATGTAAATCCGGAAGAAATAATGTTCCCAAAAGCACAAATTCCTTGAAAAATAATAATTCCAAGAAATACTGTTTAAATGTATCCACTACAGTATTATAGTCACTGTCACACCTTCTTAGCTTTCTCACACAGGTAGGCCTTCAGATGCTTGCTGGAGATTTCCCGTTAATGTCATATCGAGAATTATAAATTAATCACCTCGTCAAAATCAATACACAAAAGTGAACAGGAAAAGGGGGAGCTTAATTAATAAGTTGAATTCCAATATTTATTATCCAACCCGAATGAATCATCTGGAAAGTATATCCAATCAAGTTGGTTTAGTAGTCTTTATAGCTATGTCACTAGGAAATCCCTATCAACACTCAAACTTTCCCGATGAGATGAATCATCTGAATAATGTTTTCTTGAGTATTATGTAATCAAATCGGGTGAAAATTGAAACGGATATTAAATTGAATTAATTGCAGAACAATGCAATAACTAATTCAAACAATAGCTCAAATGCCGGGTTTCTTTGATAATTCTTCTTTTTGCAATGAATAGAGCCAAATCCCACCCACCCTTTTCTACAATTCTCTGTTCATTTCATAATGCTTTGGATGGATGTGTGCGTGGCTGTGTAAAATGTGTACTTTTATAGACTTTCATATGTAACACGTAACACTTTATGTAGTCAGTCCAGCCAATTTTCATTTAATGATGCACAATAATAAAATCATGTCAAACCTTTTATTAAATTAAATTACACTGATTCGCTGAGTGATAGTTAAAGTTTGTTATAGGCATTGTATATACAGTTTTTTCCTCCTGTTTGAACCAACTGTCCATATGTACCAGAGCGTACTGTTGACTGTATTTAGATGTAAAAGATTACGCAACAGATCATAGAAACGTGCTCTGTCTGATTTACCGGGCTGGAGTGAGAAAGTACAATAATTTTTGTTCCAGCATTCGTATTTAATTTAACTGATTTTAGTTAGTGATTCTCACAGTATTATTGCGTAGTATCCGATGACGACACGCTTATAACGCTGGATACCTCCTTCCCACAACTCCTCCCAACACGGATTCTAATTTAAAATCCATGAGTGTTGCGCAGAACTGTCCTTATAGTCCTTCATTAATATTTTAATTAACGAATTATAAACTAATTAGATTGTGTGAAAATATAAGATCATACCTAAATTCTGTTTTATTTGTATGACATGCCGTATATTACGTGGTGTGACTCCTCTTTTGTGTCATAATTCTTGAAAAAGCCAACCAAAGTCCTCGTTCATGAATGGAAAATGTCTTGACCTTAATTTGGAATCCTTCATTACATGCTCGTTTTATGTAGCCTTGGCTAATGTGACACGATATACTCAATGAACGTTGGCAAACTGTAAATTCTTACATTCCATTTTTAATGCATGCAAAAATCTGCTCAAAAGGAGAGACTCGTGGAAAACGAAATAAGATAGACTATTCAAAGTACAATGCAACGTTAGTCAAGAGTTGTGATTTAACGTAATTAAGCAGCTAAAGGACAACAATCAAATCCACTGGTTATATAATCACTTGCAGTCTTCAATTATCTTATGAAGGAAGTACTTTTTCAAAATATCAAAGTTTTGTAAACAACTTGAAACCATTAAATTAGCCTAAAAACCGGCACTAATGAATGATAAATCTACGAATTCAAATGAAGACTACCTTAATGTGGATTACTGGAATAGCCGATACAAACAGGAAGAAGAGTTTGATTGGTGCAAGGATTATGAATTACTCAAACCATTCATTAATGCTAATGTCAACCGTAATCATTCCATTTTAATATTAGGTTGGTTCAATTAAAATACAATCCAGATTTTAAATGTGTTTCGCATCAGGAAAACTTAATTTTACTATTCATTGACAAACTTTTTTTGCATTTTACAGGATGTGGGAACAGCCGCCTTAGCAGTCAAATGTACGACGATGGTTATCATACAATTTGCAACATAGACTTTTCCGATATTGTGATAGAAAATATGTCCAAAGAATTTCCTCAGATGACGTGGAAAGTAATGGACATGCTTAATCTTCAATTCCCTTCAGAAACATTCGATGTTGTAATAGAAAAAGCTACATTGGATTGCCTTTTTGTGAAAGAGAAGAGCCCTTGGGAAACTTCGGATCAAGTATCGACTGCAATGGACCAAGTGCTTGATGGAGTACATAAAGTTTTAAAGAGACCAGAGAAAAAGTTTATTTCTATTACATTTGCGCAACCTCATTTTAGAAAACGATTTTATGAAAAATTTTGGAGCAATTGTAAAGTTGATACATTTGGAACGGGTTTCCATTATTATTTTTATACAATGTTTGATGAAGACAAATGAATAAATCTCTTTTTTAATTAATTGGTAATACTCGAAAGGAAGTTTATATTTCCCCAACCTTTTCTAAAGTGTTTTATGATTTTCAGTTGAGGATATCGGTTACGATTTCATTCCTTAAATAATAATACTAAATAATGTAAATCATTCTCATTATTTCACAAGGATGATAAAATCACTGGTTTCATTTTATTCATTTGAAGGTGTACAAAGTTTGGGAGGACTTAAAACTTTTAGCATAACGATAAAACTGTATATAACGAAAAGTTGGCTTGCAATAATACTACTTCATGTTAAGTTTTATGACGACATGTACAAATTAATTACAAAAGTTTGATATTCTTACTAATTTACATGCATATAATATTAACTGACAAAAGAGAAAGCATTATTTTGTCTAACAAATCATGCGTTACCGGTATATTTTTCGTGCGCCTTAAATGCTAAAATTTTCTAATTGTTTTACAAAAAATCAGTAACAAAAATACACTTTCCATCACCTTGTTTCACCAAACATAAGTCCCCTGTGTCTAAATAAGAAACATCGAAGAATGGAGAATCAGTCTGATTATTCGGTGGCGACAGGCACTCAAGAGACAGTACTCTTCTGTTTGGCATGTTGTAGAGTACCGTTGAATCTTGAATCCTTCGACGAGTCCCTCCACCTCCACCACCATTGCTTTGCTGATGCTGAAACCTTGGTCGTTTTCTGTACAACCGAGGTTGTTTGTACTCTTCTGTTGATGTCGGTGGTCTACTCTTTATATTCACCCCAGGTATTGGAATATCTGGGATTTCTTCTATCAAATCTAAATCATTCATTGATAGAGATGTAAGCTGCTGAGGAGACTGGGAAAGTACAGGACCAGATGTAAAAGGTCCTGGAATCCTTGGTCTTTCTCTCTGTGCGCTTCTTGCTGACCCAAGGGAAACTTTACTTCGAATTGAAAAGTTGGGCTCCAAATTAAATGGTTGATTATGTCTACCGCGAAGCCCAGATACGTTGTTTGAAATCAGTGCCGCAGACATTGCTGAGGTTGAAGGCTGCAGAGCAGGGGTAGGTTTATGAAAATGTTGATGGGCATGGCTATTGTTGTTATGGGTGGATGTGGTAGAAATTGATGGTACTGGCACTGGTGGCAAGTGAGGTTTCTGCATAATAAAGGTTCCCTGACTAAATGGCGCTTTTCCTATTGCTGAGGATGAGTTTGAAGGTGGATAAGGCATTGGTAACCCTGTCGTCGTAGTATGGAATTCAAAGTCATCGTTTGCGACTGTAGTGACAGAAGCACACCGTAAGTGATATGATTGTCTGCTTTCGTCATCTTCATCCGTGAATGCCTAATTGAAAAGAAATAGATTTGATGAAATAGAATTGATAAATCTTTGATTTTTATGAAGAAAATGCGTATTACATACCTTATCAAAACTGGCAAAACTATCAAAATCGTTAGTTAGGGATACATAAATATTGCTCGGATGTTCTGACAAGGTTGTTTCTGAAAATAATAATTAATCACGTAATCATAATTTTTATCCACCATAGTTTATAAAATTTAATCGGAACTGAATCCTGTTATTAAAGTACATAATCGACTAGAAACAATTTCCGTTTAATGTACTAACTACAAATTATATTTTTTATAACTATTAATGCAATGTACTTTTCATTCAAACATAAATTTTACTAATCACTTAAAGCAAAAAATAATAAATAGTTAAAAATACCTCGACTTAATGGCTTATTTCCTTTTGTAGCTGCGGCGGCGGTCAAACTTGCAAAAAGTGAACCATTTGTGATTGGAAATTTATTCATCTTAAAATCCATTTGCTGAGGCTGTCCCGTAGGAAGACCGGAAGAATTTATTGCAATCGCATTATTTCTATTATTTAAATGAAACTGGCGGGACGGGGGAAAGTTCTTAGGTTTTGCTTCTGAAGTCGTCAAAGTCATGTTAACATCTGTCATGTTCGTTAAATTTGGTTGATAATGCTGCATCACCGCTTTCTTTGGACATTTCTTCTTCCTTCTAAATATCCAAGTTGGGACAATTGCATCAACCGTAAGTAATATCAACAGGGCAATCAAACCTTCGGTTACATTACACCATAGCAGGATGTTTGTTATGGGCCAATTTAATTTGAATGGTATATCTTCCGCATGGGCCATGGCATATCGGGAAAACAGGGTAGCCACCTACAAATGATTTATTATTATGAGAATCAATTGCTATTCATTCAATTAAGTTTTTAAAACTATAATTTCTATTTGCAAAGGCAAAATTGTTTTCAAAATGAATGAATAATTAAAGAATAGTCCATCAATATTTCTAATCAATCCATCTATATTACAATGCATTATGCATATACTTATTTTGTTGATGAATATCTACAAACACAACATAACATGTAATTTAAAAATTTAACCTTCTAGTAATCGATACATGCAATCGGCAGTTATAGCCAACTGCTTGTTAAATATATTAAGGAAAGCTGATAACTTTTCATAATTTTGTCCGCATAAATATTCATATTATAGCATTTAGTTTGTATTAATATCATTTTGAATCAAACACAATTTTATGTGTATGAAATAGTTGCAATAATAAATGCGATAAACAAAGGGCTGAGATAGATACATTTTTAATATTCAAATGTAGTTGTACTAAGCTAAATGTTTACAGCTTTTGAACCTTGACGCGCATGTTTTGTTAATATTTGTTGAGCATGTGTTCAATTTACACTTTAAGTCTTACTTCCCGTTTGTTAAAATGTTTAATTCTGCAAGATAAATAGCAACAGTCAGTAAGTCTAGATTTTGACTAGTTTAAATTTCTGATTTTGTTTTGCAGCAGTAATCGTTTATATGTTGTATTGTTGTAAAATTCAAGTGAGTAAATCATGATTTTATTGCTTGTTAAAACTACGTTTAACAAGCAGAGAAAGTTTTCCCTAACTATCAAAAGGTGCTGCTTGAACGTGATCGAATGACTTTTACAAAAATTACTTTGTTTTAAACATATATGAACGAAATACAATATCCGTTATGAGTACAAAAAACTACAGAAATGGGATAACATTTTATTGATGAATATAAATTTATACTTGATTTAGGGCTTTATTGCATTTTCTAGTTTTCTTCAAGACGATTCGATATTTATCAAATCCTAAACTTTGTTTCAATTTTGATTTAATCATTATTTGCATAAATTTTATATGTGCAAAGATTGGAAATCATACTTTTTCAGAAATGAAACTTTAGGATGGATGGCTTTCACTGATATATGATACCAACCAAGACCCATTTTTACGAGTAAAGACAAATTGGCATCGGCATCATACCATATTACGCTTTTTAAACGGTCATATTTGTACTTTAGTTTTACCAACTTTTTGATTATTGCACATATCATAAAACATTTTTGAAAACAAGCCTCCTTAGCAGTTTTTTAGATTTCTTACAAAAAATTCATTCATATAAGATCCATTAATAGGATTACCTCTACTTATTAAAATAAAAACTACAAGTACTACTTGGTCTATATGAAACCATGGACTATATCAAGACATGAATGAGAGCTGGGCTAGTGAACCCGCTTTAATCTTAAGCAGATATTCCCTAGAAAAAGCTTTCACAGTTGGAGAAATTTTGTACAAATACAAAATCTTGAAAAACTTTGATGCAAAAGGGAAAGTTAACAAATCGTATTTACTACTTTTATTACAATTGTTACCATTGAAAGGACTTACAATTAATGGAAGATGAGTGAACACACAAGTGAGTAAAAACAGTCCACCTGAGGTTGACAATCGGCGAAATTTCAAATCATTCTTTTGATCACTATAGTCCAAGAGAATTTCATTGCTTAGTTGGTATGGCTCAGAAGGTAAATTATTTAAAACTGCTTTTGCCCTCAAACCAGGCGTGGAGAATAAATTTGTATTGTCCACGGAGATATTGGACGAAGCTGTTGATGTATTGGATAGTGTGGGCGTCAAATCCAAAGGTGGACACCTGTGTTTTCTCTTTAGACGACCTTTCTGTGTTGATAACATTGGATTAGGTTTTCTCTCCCGGTTCACGCCACCATTGCAAGACATCTTCCATACTGCCACTAATCCTATAACGACTATAATTACATGGATGATAATGTAGAATATAACGAACTTTGAGTCGAATTTGTACGGGATGAATGTGCATTTATCAAATGAGTAGGATGTTGAGATAGACCATCCCTCATCTCGTAAGAGCTCCGGGCTGTTAAAGGTAAGGAGTGCAGTGAACCCAACAACGCAACTTAGTACTGCAAGGACACCAACATGGTATCTAATATGGTTCTTGTGGACCGATAACCGGTAGCCAAATTTTCTAAAGTGTAAGCAGCGATCGACTGCTAAAGAGGCTACAGTTGCCCCTTTAAATATCGGAATAGTTATGAAGAACCATAGGAGACCGGCACAAGCCGTATCCCCAGTGGATATTGGCGACAACTTAAGTAGAGACAGGAGGGCGTAAGTAAATGTCAAAAATTGTTGAACGAAGCTTTGGCTAAGAATAGCCACCAGAAAAACATCTATTGTGGTCCATTGGCGTCTTCTGCAGTGAAATATTGCCAGCGTCCATGCTGTCAGCAAAAGTATTACAGGTGCGGAGCCAGCTAAAGCTATCCAGCTGTAAGTAAGTGGAGCTGGCATGGCATCACCCAGTATGGTGTCCGTTAGTTCAGAAGATTACAATGAATTCATTAGTTTTGTTTGAGAATTGCTTTTTACAGGCATCATAAAGGGAAGTTAACTGCTGGCTCATGTCTTCATCCCTGGTCACTGCCCATATTCTGTAAATTGCAAAGATGAATTTTTGAATTAGTAATCAACACAAACATCAAGACAATAATAATGGTAATCAAGCGTTAAGCATCACACTTGATTTGGACGTGTGCAACTGAACTGAAAGTTTAAAATAACGTTAGCCAAATATAAATACGAATGTATAAGAACAAAAGAAAAACTTTTGAACATGTCATCAAAATTTAGAGAAAGAAGATGCGCTTGAATTCTCTCAATACCACGATTTTGAATTATAGCTTTTGTGGTCATACAATGCATATAAGGATTCGTGACATGCCATTATATGGCGAATCCATAAGGTATTACTACTACAACTATCTAAGGTTTTGAAATCTTGCTACATGCATTGTCCAAAATTAACTTGAGTAAATTTATTTTTAAACGCTGCTCATCAAGGAATCATCACTCGCATCCTTGAAAACATGGCATCATACGAGATACAAAATCAGGGGAATATTCGATCGATGCTTACATCACTTGCAATATTAATTATAAATTGATGTAGCTTTTTATTTTTCAGCCAACATGATATTTTTGTTAAAAAATGGTTAAAGAATTTAGGCTTAAAAATCCAAATGGGTATGTTAACAAAGAACGTACTTTATGTTTGTACAATTAATTTTATTTAGTGGACATCTTCCCTTTCTATTTCTGTGCCACATTTGATTTTACGATGACCATATAGTGACGTAACGTTCGTCATTCTTTTTCGAAATATTTTTTATGCGTGAGTGTGAAGGAATGTGTCCTATATCATCTTACCATCAGTGTCGCTTCTTGGTATAAGATGTAATATATACACATCTTACATTCCTCGTAGAAGGGCAAGGAAAAATTGCATTAACGAGTTGACCGTTAAAAATTATGCATCTATAATCGGCAGTACATATGTTTCTATTCACACTGCATTTATCACTCGATTAAAATGAGATTGAAAATTATGCAAGTAGTCCCGATCGCCACTTTTAAAAATTAAAAATTTAAAGCTCGATGTTTAAATTGGTTTGTAAAAATATTAATACAACTGTGTGATTTGCCACTGATGACGAAATATGATTACTAAATTTTACATTTTCAATGTATAGTTAAACGTCGATCAATCTGATCAAACAACAACCGTTTAAACAATAATGCAGTTCGCAAACTAATTTATCGAAAGAAATAATCGGGTATAATGGCGGAATGATGATATACTTGGGAATCTGATTAGTTTGATAGGTTTTAAGTTTATATACATAAATGCAGATAATCTATTAATGTACCTACATATGTGATTATTAAAAATATTTGACACGTTAATATATTTTTCAATTTAGTAGTGGATACATTTAGGCTAATACAAACAGACTTTTAAGTCTTCACTTTTTGATTTCTTGCAAGGCTTACATGGATTCTGAAGATTTTTTTTGAGTTTTGAATATTGTTGTTAGCAAACGAGGCAATGTACTTAACATCTGACGATTATTATGATTATCTGCGGTAACATTAAATTATGTATGGAATGGTATTCACATATTGTTTGCTATTGAATGTTACAAAGTTGGGACCCTTAATAATGATGCAATGTGGATCACCATTATTATAAATCTTGATGAGATGTTACTATAATAATCTTTTCTTATTTAAAAAAAATTGAGTCCACAGGAGATTTCCTTGTATAATGTCAAAAATGCGAAAGAAAAAGGTGGGCCATAGATCACGACAATTCATGTCAGCCTTTATTTCACAAGAGATTTTTAAGATGCGATACATTCACATTCCCAAAATAAAATGTCAGCATATACCTATACACTGATTCGTTGCTGAAGGTTCTAAACAACCCTCTATTGTATGAATTCTCATTATCCCAACATCATTATTTCTTTGCAAAAAATATCGCGCCACATCCTCCAACTCCTATTACGAAAGGACCATGGGCAGTAGTGACATATGAAGTAAGGATTTTTTTTTATTTGAGAGCACGCTCGGCTATCTAAAAAATCTTAAGCTAGGCCTGTGCATAGCTGCTACTAAGGTCCTGGTAGCATTTAACAATGATCGTGCTAACTACGAGATATAATTTTTACCTTGTTAGATTTTTAAAGCATTTCCTACGGTATTAGGACATGAATCAAATACACCCAATATAACATTTAATATTCGTATGTGGTATCAGTCGGCGACTTATTCACGAAGTATAGTGATTGATTTACTGCGCTTAATACGCTTTTATTAGAACTTTCTTGCTCTTTTATTTTTTGCTCATCTGCTCTTGCGTTCAAGTGGATGTAGCAGTTATTTTAATAACGCACAAGACCAAAGAAAGCTATAACGCATGATTAATTATACAATTACAGTGACGCATACTAATGCGGAACAAAGCCATTGCTGTATTGATAAAGAACAAGCAATTATTATAAGGATTTGAACTTACATGAAAATGTGTCGAATCTTAACTAATCAACCCATAACTAACTGTACGAACATTTAGGCAACTTGTAGAAAACAACGTTGATTGCCACATATGAAGTAAAGGTTAACTTACTATTTTGTGCGTGCTTCTCTCTGTTTTGATGGCATGGGGTCTTTTACTTTCAATTAAACATATTTAAACCAAATATCTAATTAAATTAGGTAATACAAGAAACAAAAATTAAAATATGCATTCATTCAAGTGCAAGAATTCAATCAGCAGAAATAGTAACTTATAACAAATATTATGCAACCAGCTCTGACTGCAGACTGTTCAGAACGAAGTAATTACTAGTGCACTATGTGAGTTTGTCACGACTTCAGATTAACATTTGTAAAGAAGTATTTTTATTTTTGGAGGTTAAAATCCTTAGACTTGTTTCAACACTGTTAGGGAGTAAGGAGTCGTCAAGAACAAAAACAAATACGCAAAAATGTGTTTTTATTAGAATACTTCAGGAAGACACTGCTATATCTCAAACTAAAGAGTTCAATTGTTAACTTAAAATGAATTGTAATTATTGTAAACTTACGAATTTCTTTCATTTCAAAATTTTTAATTTCACAAAATTGTTGTGATTTAAAGACATTCTCTCAATGCTTAATTGGCTGAATTAAATGGATCTAAATTTCACTTCCAGGTTTTCATATCTACATTCAAAAAAATAAAAATGTACACGAACATTTTACCTTTGTAGATTAATCAATGATTCAAAAAATATTTCGTGAGTCAAAGCAGAGTAAAACCTATGCCAAATTTCGAGTTTGTATTTATGATGCAATCACTTTCAAGAATGCGTTTTCAATCAAGCAAATTTGCAGCAAGCTAGGCCAGGGTAGCTTGTGTTAAGTTTTTATGTTGGCAATCATCAGACATGTTTTATTTATATTATATTTAGTTTTTATAAATTAAAATTTAGTTTAGAAATAAAGCAAAGCAAAAGAGCTTTTATTATTAGCAAATGTAGCTTCAAGCTTGAATAGGTAATTGCAAACGGTTAAGGTTTATGCAAGGTTTTAAAATAGGTTTGTTCGTGTCAAAAAATGTCTGAGACAGTCCATGCCGAAATTCGTAAATCGGATCTTTTTAAGAATCCTTGCTGCAAAAAAAAGATATTTACAATTTTCATTTTGCTCACGGCTTTGTTGTGAAAGGAATAAAAATACAAGGAAAAGAGATAATGAATTGTTTCATAGATTACTATTATAGTCCCTAGCATTATTGTTTCAATTATAGCTAATGCAAATTTTCTTCGTCCAAATTTCAACTTGCCATTGGGAACGAAACGCAGGGGATGCTACGCCTCATTGCAAGCTAAATGTATAAATTCATTTCCAATTATAGTACTAACTCATGATGCAATTAGCAATGCGGCAATTGAAATTTTGCTCATCATTTATCCTGAATGAACCCTTCATAAATTTTCTTCAAATAGACTAAACAACTGTTTCGCCTATCATTCATCAAACATGATTTGAGTTGGATTCTAACGACTGACTTGAAGTTTTAAATAAAAGGACCAGTTATTTTTCAACAAACATTTTACTGCAACACTGTTCAAGTGAATATTTTATACATTATAAAAGAGACTTTTCAATGAAATACAACGTAAATGA
>JAHZNK010001354.1:0-13471 GCA_027744615.1 Lepidocyrtus cf. nigrosetosus NNG-2020 | reverse complement strand
CGTTTTGGGCTTACACTTGACTTCATCCTTCTGCCGCGTCCACTTCCTGCAAAACCAGGTTTAGCCTATTACATAAAAAAGCGGTCACTTTATTGGATTTTACCCTGGAGTGGTTTCCATATCTCGTTGATGGAACTTATAACGAAATTTTGCTTTGAAATAAATTGTTACATTTTTATCTATTTTAATGTTTGAAAAGCTACCTGAATTAGAATAGACAGTTTAATTTTTCTAATATTTTAACGTCCTAGCAGATTGCTAATGAGCTAGACAAAACTTTAAAAGAGTTGTAAGCATACAAAATAATCAACCTCTTTTGAACATTATGAATAAAATGATAATTCATAAGTCAATAGTTCGGAGATTTCGAATACAAAAGACGTAAATTTATTTTTATATATTATTATGATATAATAATTTAAGATAACTTATTCTCTCTTAGTCTATTTATAGTTGCCGAAATAAATTTTTGCAAATCGCTTTTAAACGCCAATCTATTCTTTAGAAATGGGGATAAAGGAAACTCACGACAGATTAGAAAAAACAATCATTTCTTTCATCATGTTATTTGTTCCTGAAATTTGGTTATCTTTTTAACCTAACAACTTATCTTGTCTCCTCCTGTCTCAATCATGCTTCTCTTCTTCTCTTTGCTTTCACTTGTTTCATTTATCATTTTCTTAAGCTTTCGCTAACTTCTTTTTCAAAACACAGTAAAATGTTCCCAACAGATTTTCTTTTGTTTGAAGGCATTTTTTGTGAATTCTGAATATCAAAAACCGGGTTTCTTATATAAAAAAGACAGAAAAGACAACATTTTATTTTAGAAAAGAAAGTTAAAAACAGATTCGACTTGCACATCTCTTAAGACGGAAGTATTTTGAACAATTCAGGCATGGTCCATTATCCTTTCTGTTTCATTTTTGATTCATTTGTCATGAGAATGGATTCTTCAAAAGTATGAAAAACAGAAACTGTAAGGAATGGGAAAAGTCCAGGATCTAGCTCTTTGCTGATTTACAAAAATAATACTAGTCAAAGTTCCACAAATTTACAGGTTATAAAGGTTCTAAAACGGGTCATAATATTTACACGTGCGACAGACACCTGAGAAACAAAACACCTTCAATCGATTTTGTTCTATTTTTTAGGCAAGAGATATTGATAAGTTAGTGAGATAGTTCCAAATCATATAAAGAGCCCGTACTGTTAATGTACAACGTGACGTAATACTTTCTACCTGATTCGTACATTAAACAAACAAAGGAAAATGCAAAACTTTCTGTTCAATCACGTTTAAAAAGATAATCCATGACTATTTTTTAATTCCGTATGACTTATCTATGCTTACTATATGTATATCTTCATTTTTCTTCTTCTTCTTAAATTTGAACACAAACTCGCGAACTTGAACTAACCCAGAGATTGAATATAGGTAGTACTTTTTGGTAAATTTCACAAAGTCTTTTTTTTAATTGTCAATAAATTTACCAATAAAATCATATGCAACGAATTTTTATTGTGGATGATGAATGGGTCGGAAGTTGGAGAGGAGGATTCTTATTGAGTTATTGTCCATGTCAAAAATTTGACTTTGTTTGTGATACGCAAAGTTGCAGTGACGCTATAACGGCAAAATCCTTTCGCTTTTTTATGTGACTTGTTACGATGGACCTAAAAATCTGCAATGGGTAAAAATGTTTGAAGCGGAGAGAAGATGAAAATTGTGTTCTAGTTTAACAAATATGTACAGGGATGCGGATGGAAAGTACATTAATCGACCAACTATTGTCACGAAAATTAAATAATCTCTGCGATTGATTTCCATGATAAAACGAAGCCAACTCAAAACGAACTTGGATTTTGATACTTGTAAGAACTTATTCTTGTTGAGTTTTTGTTAATTTTAACAAACTAACTTTAGTTAAGCATAGAAAACCTTTGTATATTTATTATTACTTATTACGGATATAAAAATATTGGCGTGGCTTTGCAAAATCAGTGAAAGTCGAGAGTAGAAGTTCAAAAAAGTTTTTAAAAAGCCCTGAGAGCATTGGTGAAATCACTTAACAAACCTTATTACAAAACAGAGACAAAACAGACAACTTGCCGCAATATCAAAAAAATCTGAACCCAGTTTCAGGATCACATTTTAAAATACTCTTTGCCTGTTCAAGGCGAAATGCAGACTGAATGGGTATCCCTTCCCTGCTACTCAGTTTTTACTGCAAATCTGCCTTCTTTCCTTTCAAGCTCATCAAAGAAACTTTTCATTGTTTTCTATGCATTCTGTGAGGGATTTGCCTGCACTTTTTCATTGGCTTTTTTACTTTATTTTCTTTTCTCTGCAAAGGGAGATTTCGCAAGCATCCATCTTTGAATTAAATGAAATGATAATTTCACCTCACCCCAAATTACTACAGTCAAAATTATTTTCTAAAATTGAACAATTGAAAAGGTTTCTTTTCCAAAAGTTTATTAATGGAAGTTTCTATTAAAACCAAAAATAATAGTTTTCCTTAATTATCCTAAAGTTTTTGTTTGGAAGATGGAAACTTTCTTGTCCTTTTTTGTTTGTCGCTTCATTTCCTTTATGATCCAAACAGAAACTTTACAACCGCTAATAAACCAATATACATATAACAACAATCGTCATTTGAGTTTATTTCACAATAAATTTAAACAATGAGATAAAAACCTGCCGAGCGAACGCTCAAATTACTTTGTCTGGTTACTGTTTTATAACGGCAACCGTATTATAGAAATCTGCTTAGCTTTATTTTCTACTGGAAAAGCTATTTCGATTCAAAATCAACAACTTTTTATCCTACCTTCCTGCAAAGCCGGGTTTACCTACATAACAACAACATAACGCCCCCACTTTATTGGATTTTGCCCTGAAGCTATTCCCCTATCTTGTGCACTTAACTTAGGACGTTGTGTCGTGTCCTAGTTCGTCTTTTCTTTATTATACTAATCATTATAAAATTAGGCGACAAGCAACTACCTGTATAAAAATAAAAACCTTTTGATTTCTCTAATATTTTAACGTCCTAGCACCTTGCTTATGAACTTGACGAGACTAAAACATATTTAAGATTCTAAATAATCACATAAGGCACCAGCTCAAGGTTTAGGCGGATGTTTAAGGTTAACTGTAGTTTGCAGAATCAACGGATATCCTCTTTAATTTCTTAATTGCTTCGATTTCAGTCATTTGATAGTATTGAGAAGAAAATGATGATGAGTTAGTCAACAAGTGAAAGATTTGTATCTGAAAGACGCAAATTTATTTTTGTATTTTACTATGAAATATACAGTTTAGATGATTATCAATTCTTTGTGGTTTTCAATTATATTCATGCATTTATATTAATCACTCACAAAGTAAATCAAGCTATAACAAAAAATCCATTGAAAGAAATGCAAAGTAGATGTTTTTCGTTGAGGTTCATTTTTTTATTTTACTGGTGAATGATGCGGATTTGCACTGGATTTGTCTTTGTGTTTTATATCCCTCTTAGTTCTTATTTATAGTTGCTGGAATTTATTTTTGCCAATCTCTTTTAAATGTCAATCTATTCTTCATAGTTTTAGAAAAAGGAAGTTAAGGACAGATTTGAACAATCTGCACATTCTCTCTATATTTTTAGTTGTTCTTCAAAATATATTTGCTCATTTTGTCTGCTCCTGTCTCGTCAATCTTTTATTCCTGCTTCTTTCTCTGCTTTCACTTGTTTCATTTATCATTCTTCCTAAGCTTTCACCGACACAGTTTCATTCCAAAAAGTGCTCAACGGACTTTATTTTGATAAATTAGTCAACAAGTGAAAGATTTGCTATTCGAAAGACGCAAATTTATTTTTTTATATTGTTATGAGATGCTCCGGTTAGATGGAAATTTCTCCTGTACTCTTAACAAACTCAAGTGCAATAATACATAATTACTCACACAAATTACATTACATCAAGCCATTTTATAACAAATTCCATCAAAAGAAATTCAAATGTGATGTTTTCCGTTAACCTTCAGATATTTTATTTTACTCGTGAATGATGCGAATTTACACTGGATTTACCTTTGAGTTTTATACCACTCTTAATTCATATTTATTGTTGCTGAAATCTATTTTTTGCCAATCTCTTTTAAACCCCAATCTATTCTTCATAAAAGGGGATGAAAAGAAAGTTCACGACAGATTTAAACAATTCGCATATTGCTTCCACCATGTTAATTGTCCTTCTATATTTGTTCATCTTTTTTAACGAAACCACTTATCTTGTCTGCTCCTTCTCGTCAATCTTTTATTCTTGCTTCTTCTGCTTTAACTTTCATTTATCATTTTTCTTAAGCTTTCATCGACTTTAAAAGAATCTCATCCCGGTAAAATGCTCCCAACGGACTTTCTCTTGCTTGAAGGCATTTTTGTGTGAATTCTGGATATCAAAAACCTGGTAACACCAGGTGAAAACAGAAAATGCAAAGAAAAGATTGAGGAAGTGTTCAGATTTCTGCTCCTTGCTGATTTACAAAATACATTGTTCTTTACCAAGGAAGTGGGAACGTAGCAAAAAGAAAGCCATATAACTACAAGGCATATCAGGGGTATGGCTTTCCTGTAATTTTGCCATTTGATTTAGAAATTGTTAAATAATATTTTAAATAATATTTTGCTTATAAAATTGTAGTGAAAATTAAAAAAAATAGTATGATATATGAAGATAAACTGATGTGATAAGGATGCCAGTAAGTCAATAAGCTAATTGCATTGTGTTCGACTGTATTCCTTAAGTTACTAGTCAAAGCTATCTGTTTTAAATCTTTAAATCCACAGTTTATAAAGATTCATATTCACACGTGGGACAAAACTCGAGAAAAACAAGACTTGTAACCGATTTTGTTTTGTTTTTAGCTTGGAGCGTTTTTAAACAAGAGATATTGACAATTACTAAACTTATAAAGTTCCAGAAGCAAACTTTGTTCAAGAAAAAGCACGTACAGTGAATGTACAACGTGACGCAATAGTTTCTACCTGGTCTGATGCAGCAACCATTAAACAAACAAGAGAAAGTGCAAAACTTTCTCTTCAAACACGTTTAAAAAGATACTGCATGACTATTTTATAATTCAGTATAAATTAGTCTAACTTTTAAACATAGCTTATCTTTCTCATCTTTTACATCGTCATTACTCCCCTTTGCCAAAATCCGCCCAGGAATCAATCCCAAGCCGCAACGGAAATGATACAATTTATGGAAAGATAACATTTTTAAAGAATTCTCTTGGGGAATTTGAGATTTCCCCTTCCATGGGAATAATGCTCATTCAAACCCTCCTTGGTTTACCCTTAACCTAGCCCACCGCCAATCCGTGGCAAATTCTCGATTGTTTAGATTGTCATTTCTCCCCCGTTCTTTTGGAGAATTGATGCAGAAAAAAGGTTCACTTTCTTTCCAATATACAAAAGAATGTGTATAAAAGATGGAATTTGATTAGAAAAGTGAGAGATCCTGTTCTGATTTTAGTATTTTGGAAGAGGGGGACATGATGTATGAATGACGTCATTGTGTACCCCAAAACACAAAGATAATATCGATACCCTCATGGCTCATCATTGTGTGTTAATGACTGTGATAATGGCATGATAAATGTAACAAAATAATTCCTTATACGTTAAGTTTCCTAAAACGAATGATAAAACTTTAACCTTTAAACAGAAAGTAACTTGGGTGGGAGTAAATGAATGAGGGTTGTTTATTTAGCCTGTCTTTGACTTTAACAGAGACAAATCACTTTCAATTTCTCACTTTCTCCAGACACCCCATTTTACCAAGGCACACTCCCTAAGAAAAGTAAAAGCAGGGAGCAGCTTAGCATGTCAAATATATGACCCTCATTTACTAAAAGATTAGACTCAACTTATCCTTCTCAAACGTCTTTGCTTATCGCGATTTCAAAATCACAACATTTTTAATTACAAAAGAAGAAAAGGATTACATAATAAGCATTTATAAACTTTCTAGACAAGTGTAGATGCAGATTACTAAATTACACGTATTGCAAAGCTTTTACATTTCTAATAGCCAGCATTTTATTAAACTTTTTAGGGAAAACCACTGCACAATACAAAGCTTCTAACAATTGAACAATTAGCTGATAAGATAATGATAGCAAACTTAATTAAAATCCTGCTTCGTCATCCTTTCCATCATCTTCATCTTCTTCCCCATTGTCAAAGTATGACTGGTTGTAATCCGTTCCACAGTCCATTTCTTCATCACTAAGTTCGGATTCCTCCTAAATAAGAGAATATTAATTAACTTCCACAGCAGTTAAATATAATTAAAATACTTTAAAATAGTTGCTAAACTTACATCGGTATTGTCACGCTCCGCATCCTTCACCTCATCCTCGTCCAATCTCTCCTGTTTGATGTGGACAAGCTTCACACCCTCCTCCATGTCCTTATCAAACTCCGGCAAATCCTCCACTTTCTTCGCTTTCTTTGATACGACCTTCTTCATCTTGCCACTTTGTGGAACACACAAAACTTCGGGAAACATGTCATCCTCCGCCATCGGAACCAAATACGGTTGCAAGGTCAAGGGGGACTTGTACTGGTCTACGTAACGTTCAATAGAGATTCCTGTGTGCTTCACTTGCTGAGTCACGTTGAAATTACATTTAAAATAGTCTCCGTTGGCGATGTAAGCTCCAACCACGTTTGAGGCAGATGAAGACATTTCAGAAGGTTTCGGAGCCCGAGGGTAGTCCGGAGGAAGGCGGGGATTTAAATCGTCTTTTGCAGCTGGTCCTGGAGGTCCCCTTCGCATCACGTTTTTAGTTCCTCCTTTTAACTTAGGCTCCTCCTTTGGCTTCGGCTTCAGAAAAAATGACAGTTTGCCTGAATTTTTATTTGTAGCCATTTCTAAACCGGAAGTGAAGTAGTGCTTTAAGCTAAGTCACAATTCTTAACGGTTCACTTAATTCCAGACTGGATTTTCACTTGTAAATCTTCAAGATTTTGACTTTGGATGGAATCAGGTGCACTTTTTCATCGTCGACATCCCGCCGCCGTGAATTGCATGAATGTACAGAGATTTTACATTTTTATTAATGGCAGTGAGAACCCATTTATGAATCTTTTGAATAATTTCAGAAAATATTTCATGACTTTGATTGTGTTATGTAACCAACCATACGTGGAGAAAAGTGGAGAAAGTTGGTGAAAGCTGCGAAAGGTTTGTGGCGGCGGTGGAGGGACGTTAGAAAGGAAAAGTTGCAAGAGATGAATTTTGAGTCTGAGAAAGTAGCAAAGATAAATAGCTGCGAGTTTTAAAGTTTTATTTCATGTCGTATTATAAACCATGAAACCATGTCTCAATTTTCATTTTGCTTTCCCATCCACAAATGAATCATAATTAGACTTGCAATTTGCCCCATTATAGTGCACTGTAAAAACGGTTTCATAATAACTCTTTAGTTTTATTTGAAAAATATCATTTATATCGTTTTGGCGATAGATTGGAATCACAAATTAGCATTTCAATAAAGCTTGGCAGTCTTCCAAGAGTTTAGATTAAGTATATTTTATAGAAAGAATCAACTTGTCATTTAAAGTCAATAGTCAACTTTTAGTTAACTTTTTACATAAATAGAAATAAATAATGGAATAATACGAATATTTGGAATAGTACAAGAGGAATATAGTAGTAATTATAATTATAGAAGAAAAATATTTTGATGTGTAATATTAATAAAAATATAATTATTTTAGCACAAAAAGTTGAGTAAGTTTCATCCCAGTGAAAGTCGCCAATCCTTCATTTTTACAATAGCACCCTGTACGAGTTATCAGTAAGTCCGTATAAAATTATGACGGCCGCATTCTTCTCAAACCAAAGCTCGTACACTTCGTCGCAAATATTTTGAAGGTATTTTCGGAGCCTTGGATGCCTAAAAAGGAAAATGGAGCATTCAGTCTGCAAACTTTAATCAATTTTGAATATTAAAATAAAATAACAAACTTACTTCTCAATCGCTTCACTAACTCCTTTGTGGAACTCGTCCTTGTCTAAAGATCCTAAACAGGAAGCTAACGTTTTTACTACGGCACTGTTAACATCCAACCCAAGCACTTCTATGCTTTGCTGCTTTGCCAATTTTGGAATAAGATCGGTTACATGGTGCAAAACTTGGTTTTCATATCGTTTCTTCCAATTTGCTACTTTTTCTTTTTCTTGGACAATGAATGAGATGTTAAGCATGGCAGCAGAAGTACCGACTTGACCTCCGGAACTTAACCTGTCCTGTCCACTTCCCTCCAGCCTCTCTCTTTCCAAACTGCTGCTGAGTAGCATCGTTCCCATTTTGCCGCTTGAACTTTCACTCCGACTCAAATGTGATGGGAAGCTGTTGGGTCCGTTGGAACTGTTTTCCGAGGGGAGGGTTGCAGTGTGGATGTGACGAGTTATGAACTCAACTGCTTCCTGTTTTGACATCTTTGTCTCCTTGAATAACCCTCTTTCCAGCATTTTTACACGGATTGTTGAGTAAAATTCGTTTTCTTTAAGTATAAGCATGAATTTTGCACCGGATTCCTTGCATTGTTCTTCTGCTTCCTCCAAAGTCTTCAAAAATAAAAAAATGAATTAAAATCTGTATAAAAACTGCGAGAGTATGATTATGATTAGCTTTTTGATTACCTGTGAGCATTCAAAAACAGTACATTTTATCCCATGTGTCCAAAGCTCTTTCATTAACTCCAATTTCTCCTTCGACATTGGATGATGGCCCGCCGAACAAATCACTGCGTGAACTGTTCCTTTTTTATCCCAATCCTGACAGTCTTCTCCGTCATATCCTGCCACCAACTTGTCAAAACTTAAGCTTATGCCTACTCCACACTGACTGTATTGGTCACGGGCTCCCAAAGACGACATTTCCGGTTCCAAAGCCAGGGATGACCTTCAAAATTAAATAATCATTTATGAAACAGCCTGAAATAATAGGTTTTATTGTAAAACTTACCGAAAGCTCTCGATTAAATCATCGTATCGGCCACCAGCAGCTATCACATCCATTGTTGTTTTATTCTTTTTTCTTTTAAGTGAGCAGACCACTTGGAACAACAGTCCAGAGTAAATATGCGAGGCGAAGACCATTGTTGGAGCAACAGCAACACGAGACTATTCAAATAACAAAAATATTTCAAACAATTGTTTAACAATATTTAAAAAATGGATGGATTTGTACGATTTACCTTCAACCCCAAATGTTCTAGATGATTTACTAAAATCTCCAACTCATGCAATCCAGTTTTAATCAAGCTAGCAGCCTCACTCTTCCGCTTTGTAATGCTCTTGAACAAATTAGAAATCTTGGCCAAGCTCCCCTCAACTTCCATTAGTTGGAACAGCATGCTAATGAAATTCTCTGGGTAGCCTTTCCCAACCAAATAAGTCTGAATTTGGTTTTTACTGGAACTACTCTCTAATTTAATCTCCGCCAGCATTTGCTTAACAGGCTTTTGTCCCTTTTGGTCAATCCCGTGATGAAGAAGGAGTCCTTCTAGGAGTTTAGTATGGCCTAGTCGTATAGTACAAGGTTTATTCCTCAGCCACGGCAACTCCCCAACTACCTCCATGGCAATTGATAAGATCTCGGCATCAGTGATGAGACTACCGGGCGTGCAGTCGACTATATCAAACGCACATTCCATTAGTTCCCGAGGATGCAATCCGTAGATCTTTCGTTCCCTAAAGACTTTCTCAATCGCGTATCGTTTCATATGCCGGATCCCATAGCGTCCAACATACCTTGCGAATGGGGTACGGAGGTCGTGGGGAAGGCACACGAGGTTTCCAGAGTGGCTCATTAGGTTAACTCCCGATTCCTGATGCAAGGGAGACTTTGGCATGAGAAGAGGTGTGCCCACTTCAAGGCCGCCGTGCTTTTCAAATACTTTTTGTATCGTTGTCTTCAGTCTATGTACAAAATGAAAGCATTTGAAGGTGTTTGCATTGAAACGTGTGTTCTCCATGTCAAACGTGTAGTCTTCAACTGGGCTAACTCCTTGGAGGAAACAAGAAGCGATCAGGAACTTGTAAGCTTTGCTTTGAGAGTTCTTTAAAGTTCTGGAGAAGATGTCTCGGAGCTCTGCCTCTTCTAAATGCGGAGGTGGAAGATAATCTGATTGAAGAAGTTCTAAACTGGTTGGTCTCTTTGAGGGTTCGTGATTTAGCAGCCATTTTGTTATGTGTGTGACTTGTGGCGTGACAATGTCGTCGTAATCTGATGGGAACGTTATGGAAGGAAGGCGAAGAGCTGATATCACTCTAACCCGTTCCATTCCTGTTGTTAGTGGGCGGTAGAACATTTCAAAGAAGATTATTCCAAGTGAGTAGATATCCACTTTTTGATTGTAAGTGATTTTTGAAGTTTTCACAATGAGTTCGGGAGCCACGTAAAGAGCAGTTCCAACCTGGCCTGTTTGAGATTCTTCTGGGAAATCCACGGATTGATTGTGTCGGTGTGAATTGGCGTTGTTGACTTCATTTAAACTCTTTTCTGCATTTTGTGAAGCCTCTACAGTTAATTTAGGAAGGATTGAGGATAGTCTGGGGCCAGGTGGTTGTTGCTGTGGCGCAGAAGTTATTTTGGAGTCAGGTTGGGAAGGACTTTGTCGATCTTTTGCGTTTTCCTTTGTTTGAACACTCAGCTCAATTGATTTGAATTGTTTAGGAAGGTTTTGTGAAGAATCTTCAACGCCAGTATCCTCACTGGTTCTTCGGCTATCACTTTCAAATAAAATGTCATCTTCTGAATCATCGTTAGCATTTGTGGTTAAGCGCCTGCAAAAAAGTAACATATTTCAGTTAAACCTCAATTATATTTTATATTGTTTTAAATGATTTGCAAAATTGCCTACAGAAAAGACGTCCCAAATAAGTCCAACTCGTCAGAACTATCCTCAGAATCATCCCCGTCTTCATCTTCGTCTTCACATGCAGTACCATTTGGTAGTGACACGCTCCACTCTGAGTCCCCTGCTCCTCCAGCTGGAGGCGCCATTTCTTCAATGTTATCCATCAGGCCCAGCTACAACAAAATCATACAATTTTTAAAATTCTTCATTCAAACTTAATTTTTTTGAAAGATTCATTAAGCCTGACTTACGCTATTTTGATTCTTCTTGTCGAAATTCAACTTGAATCTAACACTGCTATTCTCTTTAGCAGGTTTAACTATTTTTTCTTTCTTTGCGTTTGGCGAGCTAGGAAACTTGTCGTTACCCTCGCCATTGGAGGTTGTAACGGTTTCGGTATAGGTCGAAGTTTCATCAGTCTCTTCCTCCTCGACAGTTTCAATCCATGAATTGAAATATCTCACGACATTCTCGTGATTCAGTTGAGATAGCAGTTTCACCTCTCTTGTAATCTTCTTGTTTAATTGTTTATTCCTCGGATTGAGCTTGATTCTTTTTAAAGCGTAGATCCTCCCGTCTAATTTATTCTTTACTTTGAGAACATCTCCAAATCCTCCTTTCCCCAGCCACTGTTGCACTAAAAATTCAGAATGAAGCCGAGAATTGCCTGAGACGGGAATGGCTGATAAGGCAGAAGCAAGTCGAGGGTTAACTTTGGCCAAATCTTCATCTTCTTCATTCTCTTCTTCTTCCTCCTCCTCGTCTTCATTTTCGTTCTTTTTCTTCCGTTCCGAAACTAAACCTTGGATTGTTGGGCCCTTCTTGATTGACATTTTTAAGAAAGGATGCTCCAATAGTGCTGACGCAGTCCAACGGTTATTCTCCAAAGTGGATAGGCATTTCTTTAGAAAATCTTGAATCTCTGGGGGAAGTGCTGAAGGAATGTCTGGGTTATCATCTGATAGGTATCGACCTTTTAATAAACTTAGGACAATCACTCCCAGCCTGTAAATATCTCCTTTCTTCCCTCCGCGACCCACACTTGGAGGAAAATGCTCGTGCGTATCTGGAAGCTGAAGAATAGATTTGTAGAGTTCACAAACTTTCCTTTCAATCCCGTAATCTGCAATTTTGACTTCATCTGGAATATTCAGTTAGAGTAATTAATAACTAATTACGCAAAAACTAGCAAATTTAAATGGCGACATTAGTAATTATTACCTCCAACGTCTAAAAATATGCTAGTGTCCCGCAAAAACCGATGTGCAATG
Source organism: Lepidocyrtus cf. nigrosetosus NNG-2020 (assembly GCA_027744615.1). Taxonomy (NCBI): domain Eukaryota; kingdom Metazoa; phylum Arthropoda; class Collembola; order Entomobryomorpha; family Entomobryidae; genus Lepidocyrtus; species Lepidocyrtus cf. nigrosetosus NNG-2020. The sequence continues at coordinate 1,272 of JAHZNK010001354.1, read as the reverse complement.
TTGTTATCATGTAAGAAACTTCAAAGCTTCCAAAATCCCATTGGTAATATGTCGCAGTAATGGTAAAGCCATGCTACAAAGCTGCTGTGGATCTTGAAGATAAGATTTGACCGTGTGGCCCCGTACAAACTCCTGGATAATGTAAAGATAAACCACTCCAGGCTCATCCGGACTGTGCTGAACTTTCATTCCATGGTAAAGAATTATGTTCGAATGTTCCAACTTTGAAAAACAATTAAATTCCGTTTCAAATCCTTGAATTTGCTTTGCAAGTCCCTCCACAGTTAGCGGACAACCTTCATTGTCCACTTGTAAAGGTGATATCAAGAATTTCCACTCGTGGATAGCCACAAGCATTCCGTTTTTAGAGATTCCTGCGTAGACTGTACTGCCACGGAAAGGACTCCGACCAATTAGCTCCCCTTTGTAGACAACTTGAGGAATTTTGTTGGAGCTGCAACTGCTCCCGAGGTATTCTATCACAGTTAATGAACAATCTTCAGTTAAGGACGAGTCAGAGCCTTCTGAAGTGCTTCGGCGTCTTCTGGAGGATAAGGAACGTCTTTTTCTACGATTGAAGCTACCTCCGTGTTTCATCGGGTGGAGGGAGGAGGACTCAGAAGAATGAATGGGAGAGCCAACAGTAACTTCACCGGGGCTATGGGGTTCTGGGCTGGTTTTCCAAAGTTCTCGACGCCTTCGAAGCTCTTCCCGGACTTCTTCTTGTTTACGGAGAATCTCTTCTTTCATTGCTAATCTCTGTAAATTAAATCAAATGTCAAATAGAGCCCCAATTTAGTTGAAATGTTATTTAACGGTTAAGAATGTTCGAAATACCTCTTTTTCTCGGTAGAGCATCTGCTGCTGAAGATTCTTTTCCTCCACCTGCTTATTTCTCATCAGCATCTCGTCGTAGAAGGAACCTGTTGGCTTTTTTTGATGCGAATAAAGATATTCTTCACCCCTCTGCAGGACATCGTACATCATCATGTCTCCAACTTTTTCCTGTGCTGTTTTCTTTAATTCTGCTATTAATTCTTCAATTTCCTGAGCTGAGAGACCTTTATACTCCTTGATTGACATTTTTGGAATGCTGAAATAAAACAAAATCCAAAATTAAGTGAACTGAGGTAGTTGTTAAGTACATTATTAACTTACACTGTTGGATACTTTGGAGGAAATCCTACAATCAACTTGACAAAAGTAATGTTCTTCTCATCCTCCAAGACAATCCCTGTACCGGCACTGCTGCCCCTCTGGGGATAGAGCTTA
>JAHZNK010001353.1:0-12016 GCA_027744615.1 Lepidocyrtus cf. nigrosetosus NNG-2020 | reverse complement strand
TAAAAAATGACTGACGAGTAAATCCTAAATTTAGCTATTTTAAAAATCTCGGTTTGTTATTATTAGTGTAGCAAAGAAAAATTTAGATAACCGAGATCATCGAACCAAAGCATGCAAGTACTACAATGAATAGGAAATCAACGAAAGGTATTTTGTGGTAATGACTAGGGCAGCAAGTTTTAAAAGGAAAGAAATATGTTGAAAAAGTGCGAAAATTTGTATGCACATGCAACGCAACTAAATGATTAAATTATAAAAAGAAACGATTTTGATTTCATTACCCTTTTTATTATTGTACCCTTGTTTAAGATTCTACTGATTAGCACGAGTAGTTAAATGAAATGAAACAAAATTGAGAGTAAATCATTTCTATTATATCGGATCATTTTACAATCAAATATAAATAAAAGTATCACTCAGCTATGTGAATTATCATCTTGTCATTTCAATCATTGCCAAATAAAAATAGTTCATAGTAGTTTACAGTTTAAATCATTTTTGCCAAAACTAATTAAGGCCCAATAATGTTTTTTACAATCAAATAATGTAAATTATAAAATTATTTAATGAATCAATAAGTTTTGAGCGCATCAATTTAAATCAAAATTTGCTACAGCTTTGCTATTAAAAGTCTGTGAGCATGTTTGTATCAATATTCCGTAATAAGTGATTAGCTGTATAATAAATACAGCAATAAAATCAAATCTTTAAAATTATGAGTTTACAAAGTTTCTTAACAAAATTTAAAAATAGGATTCAAATGCCAAGAAAGGTGCAAAGATAATATCAGCAATTATCATAATAAAAAATTTGTAAGAAGAGCAGCAACTTTCATTGTCCTAATTAATACTTATGAGTTCTTACTTTCTTGAGACCCCATGCATGCATATTGTTATGAATGGAATTCAGCCCAAGAATAGAACAAAGTAATACAAAATTTAAATGAATGTTACGAGAAGCCATGCATATGAAAAGAACGTAAAGTGAAAAGTCAGTAGTCTGATACCCTTATTCATTGCATGTCCCTTCCATGCAGCCGCAGCAACCAAAAACTTTAATTTCATTCCAGTCTGAGAAGCAATCACTTTATGCCCTGCAGCATTACAAAACTCACTATTCTAAAATTAGGATTGAAAGACAATTTGACTCTCCTCCACTTTGCATTACATAATATCAAAGAGGGAAATAATATTCATTGTAAACAACGACACCACCACAAAGTCCTAAAAAGCAGAGCTATATAGTGAGATCAAAAACACCACCAATCAACTTAAACATGAACGGAGGAAAAAGTGGGGATGAAAAGGATTAAAGAGAGAGATGATGATAGTAAAGAGAAAATGAGTTGGCTTTCTAATGAAATGAGCATTAAATGAAGTAGAAGAAGACGGATGTAGGAAATTATATTGTCGACTGGACTAACGGGAATGTTAGCATTCGTTTTCTTTTATTATTATATGCACTCATGCTGTGTCTCCCTTTGCATCTTGTTTCGGCCCTTCTTTTATACTGGAGTGAAGAAGGCATTTCGTAAAAGAAGTTAACCCTTTTCTTTAATGATGTGGATATCACGAAACAGCATCATCTCAGGACAGGGTAGTGTTGTTGGTGTGGTTTAAGTAGACATTCCATTTGTACCTCCAGGCGACTACTCACCAATCTATCTACAAATCTGTAATCCAAAAAAAAACTTCTTTACTCAATGTGTGTGTAGCTAACATTGACTTGATAAATGAATCCCAAATTCAGAAAAAGTTTATTCCTCTTAGTTTAAAATCACAGTCGGACTTGAGCCGCTAGTATATGCTACTGTGAAATGAAATCAAACTAGGGGAGTAGGGCCATGATCATCAAAAAGAGAGCATCCAGAAACAAGAATTTAGAACAGAGAAGATTAAGAGAAGCACACCTTAATTTTCAAAGTTGATTTATGAATTCTCTAAATATTTACATACAGGTTACGAAAGGGACCAGAAAAGTGAAATGAGGGACCGGATTATGAGGCAACACCTGAGTAAACGATGATACTAATGAAAGAAACTTTTGCCGAACATTACTCACTCTCAGGAATTCCTTTGCGACTTTGAGCATGTCACATTTACATTTATTTCACACTGATATAATAAAAGGAAGTGAAATCAATGATGCCATTTATTTATTTATTTGTACTTCACCACCCTTTTGATAGATTTTGTCCCTTTAATAAATGTGTGGAAAATTTCTGGGACCTTAAAACGAAATAGAAAGTTCATCTTTTTGAAAAAATAGCTCATTTGCCTGACTTTTACTTACGCCAAAGATTAATTCATGCGGTGGTGTGGGGAAATGTCATACAAACTGATTGATATTTCTTATTAGACTTTCAGAAATTGTACACAAATTGTTCAAAAAAAAGGAATGTACACCAGAAATTCTGATGATGAGTACCTCATATATATTACCTCAAAGACAAAATTATGTTGTGCGAACCTTCTCTAAATTGTGAGAAATGTAAACTGATTTCAAAATCTACCTAATTTAAGTTAGGTAAGCACTTGTTTATCTTTCTTTAAGCTATTTAAAAATAGGTTGACTATGAGAACAAAATTTGGGAAATTAGACTAAATTATTATTCGTCATTATCATCTCATCATCTTTTTGTAACTTTTACGCATAGACTTTCATAATCTCTTGAGGCAAACCTTTTTTGTTGAACAATGTCCAAAAACTTTCATTCATTTTGACCAACCAACCACTTATTTCACCCATTATCCTATTTTTTGCTGTGATGCATGATGCATACCGTAATAGCAAAAAATGAAGATGACTTCTATCATTAAACTTTTGTTTCTATTTTTGACTTTGCACTTCTCTAGCACGTTCTTGTGGGAAATAAATAACAAACCCATTTCAGTCTTAATTTCTTAAAAAGGATTTCAAAATAATTAATGTTAATGTTAAGTAGTAAATGCGAGTGTTACATAAAAATTTGAATGACTAAAAATGCATCTCATTTCACTGAATGTGAGAGTCGAAAAATGTCTGTAATGCTTAAACGCAATTTTTTGAGAAGTTGCATAAAAAACTGACACAGCAATTTCAAGATTAGATTTTATTACATTTTAAAAAATTTACACACAATTACGCATTTTTGCCAAAAACTAACGCATTTTCATAGACTTGTAATTATTACACATCATATATCAAAATAGGATACACAGTATATTTACAACTTGTTTAATACTTTTTTAATTTATCTTTTTATTAACGAAGCGGATGGCTTAGCGTAGTTTTTTTTTAATTTTCAGTTAAACCGCTATTTACCACCTCCGTTTTTATTTTTCTATTCATTTTTATTATGAACCTCCCACTTAATAAAGTACTTGTTATTATTGCGGTTTAAAAAACCCAATCCAATTCATTAAAACTTGCGTGCATTGCTCTAACCAAGCAATTTTTCTTACATCTTTTAATTTGTGGTTTTAGTGACAATACCGTAAGTAAAAGTGATCATTTAACGCACTGCCGGGTTTTCTTGAGAGTAAAAATTCAAATTAAACACGGTATAATATTAATAATTCATTCAAAAGATTTATAGGTGACATCTTACAATCAAAATTAAAAATACATCCTCAAAGGGTCAAAAACATGTAATTATATATTTTGAGATAAATCAAATCATCTTCTGACAACAGTTTTAGCACTTTCTGTAGTTTTTTAATACCTAAATGCTTGATTGACCATTTTCGTTTTGGGAAATTTTACACGTGTGTGTGAGAAAATGCAAAATGATAATTAAGATGATAAAATATGATTTTAAAGATGAGCATGAATCACTCACTGATTACTATTATAGCTTTTACCTCCGTCTGATATGCTCAATCGAATGTTAGAATTCAAAACTTCAAACAAATTTCCGTCAAACTCAATGGAATCGTGCAATCAAAGTTAAATTAGTAATAAATCAAAATTTGGTGTATGGCCCATGAATCATGAATTGTGAAATAAGTATTATCATTCCAAATTTAATTAGGTATCAGATTGTAATGTAGAGATAACTAATTTACAACAATTAGGCGTTTTCATCAGTTCAGTTTTATTTTTTATATAACAAGTTTATCAATATGATTAGCATAAAAGAAATTAATTTTGTAATCATTAGTGCGTACATAAATATAATGGTATAAGAGACGGAAAAAGTTGTTTAGGTATATATTACTTTCACGTTTTGCATTAATTTTTGTAAGCACAAAAATGTTCAAAACTCAAAATAAAAGAAGAAATAGTTTAGCTATCGGTCAACCTATATAATTATCATTTCATAAATAAATTTTTATACCTTTTCTTTGCTACTTGTATTAACTAAATTAAGCTTTAACAAACACTCTACTTAATCACCACCTACCAAAGATTTTTCTAGTGTAGCGACTTTGGCAAGATCTGAATTGCATTATTTGTATCACTTACAAGAAATTTTAAAAGATTTAGATTAGGTATTAATAAAGTTCCTATTCATAAAACTTTTCCTTTTCACTCGTATACTAAGCATACATTTTTGAAAAGTGTATAAGAAATTTAATAAAAGTGTTGGTAAAAATTTTTAGGGAAAAATTACAAATTTTGGATAGTTGTAGCACTAGTGAGTAGAGAGTAGATAAGTGATAAAAATGTCAAATGTTTAATTAATTAACATTTACATATTTTAGACTTAAGCGACAATTGTGGTAAGTCAGGTATATTACAGGGGAAAATTGGGATTCATACCGATAGAATTAGCAAACCTCGTCAAGAAATGAAATCCAATTAAATCATTTTATTACAAAATTTATGCCCTTTTTGTTTATTACTTTGCTATAATTTGTGGTAGCGGCTTTCTGTTCTAATTATGTTTTATATCATAAGGGACAAGCCAATGAGGAATCAGTCTATTAGGATGTTCGTTTCAATTCAATGCTTGCTTTCCCAAACATAAAATAAGTATAGGTAAAGTTAAACAAGAATGTCATTTAATTAAATATTTAAGTAAACTATGTACTATAATATGTAGTAAATTATTTGTAGTAAACATAAATGTTTATACTTTATTTGTGTGAATAAGTAGAATAAAAGAGACCTAAAGGTGGACTCCCTTTTAAGAGCAAAGCTAATCGATTAGAACTATTAAAATTATTACTACCACTACTTCTATCATTTTCAACTGGTTTGTTATTCGACGATTTTGAATAAGTTGCTATTTGAGGTTGTTCTCGGTACGATCCCAATTCATTCCGTCATATTGTAGGTAAATGGTCAAAGCTGTCTCTAGAGTCCCTATGAAAATAGCTGTTATTTGATGCCCCATAACCATTGTTGGAGAGCCCTTTACCATTTGATATACCAGGAGAGGAATAGTCTGGCGTTCCATTCCCTCCACCACCACTCCCTCCAATGACTGTGCCAACGGAAGGTCCCCCAGCCCCTCCACCTCCAGTACCTAACGAGGCAGCTGCTGTGGAGGACAAATGTGGGAAAAGAGTTGAACCATTTGTATAAGTATTTCTCTTGATTTTTTCAAACTCTTCAATATCTGAAGAGGGAAGCCGGAATGTGAATCCGCTAAAATATGGATGACGAAGTAGCTGGTCACATGTATGCCTCTTTGTGGGATCCTTGTCCAAACATTTGTATAAAAAGTCGACGGCTTCTCGAGTGGCTTGCTTTGACAGTTTAGTTTCAAGCGGTTCCCTAGTTTCAGGCATTGGTAGGGTAACTCCGGCAAAGAATTCGTTTGTTCGGAATATTTGCATATGACGAGGAATAAGGTCGCCCATGGTTTTTCTTATTAAGTAGAGTTGGTCTACATCCGACTTTCCTGGCCACAATGCCTCACCTCGAATAAGCTCAGCCAATACACAACCTTGATTCAGAGAATAAAAATAGTAATATACACATACTTTAATAATGAATTAATCGAGATGAATGAAATAATAATAAATGAAATGGGAGTTTCCAATAAAACCTCCCACTTTTCATTTAATCGTCTCTGTCATATACTGTTCTATGAAAGGAATAGAGAAGGTCAAATTACCAATGGCAAAAACGTCAACAGGAGGTCCATATGAAGTATCTCCTACTAAAAGTTCTGGTGCTCTGTACCACCTTATCACAACAAATCAAAAATTAATTTACACGTTTACTGCTCTTCAAACGTCCAAAATATGAATTATCATGTCTTCGATGATGATCGGCTGCAAAAGCACAATTTAATAAAAATAATTATTATTTTCAAAAAAGTATAAGAATTTTATTTTAATGCTGATTCAAAATTAATTATATTAACCCATTTTCAGAACTCAATTGAATCCATGCATATAAAGCATTGTCTGATTCTGCCATTTTACTTTTATCAACTAAAACTAAGTACATTTGTTCCAAAAAGTCACTAGTTACTGGAATTGCTCCGTTAGAATAGGATAAACTTTATTTGGTTATTTATTGATATTGAACGTTGTTTGTTTTGCTAGCTAAAGGCTGCTGTGTGTGAATTTAATTAAAGGTGAAAGCCTTACCGATTAATGTTGAGAAGTAAAAGCATAATATTTAATAGGGAGAATATGCTCACAACCCTGATTCTGTAGTCCTATTCAGGTATTTATTTTGGAAGAAATCAATATTTTTAGATAATTAACAATTCCTGGGGTATCAATAATTTCAGTGTTGTAATAATTCTCACTCATGGAAGCTCTAATGTGAGCAAGGCAGGTTTTCGATTTTATTTTAAATTTATATTTTTGGATAATTTTACCCTTGACTTAATAATATCGTTAAATAAACTAAAATTAAAGCCAGAGTAGCAGGAAAAGAGTAGAACAAACTGGCAACACACAAATTATCAAAAAGGAAGAGGTAAAATTAATTTCATGTTAAGTTCAATCGGAATGTGCGAGAATTATCTCTCATTTTCTTCTTTTGTATTAAAAAGGAAAGCGCTAGAATTGAATGATGAATAATTAACCATTCTATTCGGTAAATTGACATTGATTACTACGCTACCAAGAAAATTGAGTGAAATGTTTTGCTGACGAGTTGTATAGAGCTTTACCTTACCATTCCAACAATTCTACTGACGGAGGTGTTTGGATAATTTTACCCTTGACTTAATAATATCGTTAAATAAACTAAAATTAAAGCCAGAGTAGCAGGAAAAGAGTAGAACAAACTGGCAACACACAAATTTTCAAAATGGAATAGGTAAAATTAATTTCATGTTAAGTTCAATCGGAATGTGCGAGAATTATCTCTCTTTTTTTCTTTGTATTAAAAAGGAAAGGGCCAGAATTGAATGATGAATAATTAACCATTCTATTCGGTAAATTGACATTGATTACTACGCTATCAAGAAAATTGAGTGAAATGTTTTGCTGACGAGTTGTAGAGCTTTTCCCTACCATTCCAATAATTCTACTGACGGAGGTGAAAAATGACTCTGTAGTAATAATCAAGGGAACCTATATGCAATTTCCATGTCAGGTGACATCAAAGACTTCGCTAGACGTTAAGATTTCTCCTTTTTGTTAACATTTCTCCTTGCATTGTTTTTTCCTTACGTCTTTTATCCTTCAAAATGGATGGAAGCAAGGGCACGGTGTAGACTATATGTCAGGCAGTTGCAGCGCATTTGGAAAATTACTTTCCCTACAAATCTTAGTGAGAACAAATAAGTTTGAGCAATCTCAAACAAATGTCTCAGGTTTCACACAAAACATGCACCACCTCTGTTTATTTTTGAATGAGTCGAATCGACATTTCTCTTTAATGCAAAACAGCTAAAACTTATACAATCATTCATATTGATATTCTGTCAGCATAAAGATATGTTCCATGCTTTTCAAGATTATGCAACGACAACAAAAAAGAGAAAGCAAAGTCGTTGGTTACATGAAATACTTTTTGACCAAAACAGAAACAAAAACCAATTGACATGTAAGGTACGTATTAAAAGACTTACATAATACGTTTCTATTTGCTCCATTGAACACTTGTTTTTTATTCTGAAAGTTAAACTAGTTTGAGATTGCTTATACCCGATGCTATACTTTGCTTGATTTTTTCTAAAAGGAAAGTTTTCATTTGTAATAAAACCGCTAGCAAATATGTTTATAAAAGAAAATTATCAACTTTTACAAGGCCATCAATGAAAGCATTCGTTTTAAATATCATTCATTTTTTGTTGATTTATAACATGACAGATTTAAATCAGAAATATAAAGATAAATGTTTTTAAAGTGGTTTTTTCGAAATAAACATGTAGTACCTAAAATATTGAATATACTTCTTGTTGCAATCGTATTCGTTATACCATGCTTTTGTATAGACATTTAGTACAGAGTACAGGTTTCAGCTGAATGGTTTACAATTTATAATACTAATAAAATCATACTAACTAATAAAAATATTTTTGCCTTATTTCTGATAGAAAACCGAAAAATTAATTTCTGGGGAGGGGGAAGAATATTAAAACGTATATTATCGTCATTTAATGACTATCACCTTCTATGGTTTGGTTTGAAAGCAACGGGACTGGAATAGACAAATACTATAATAGTCGTGTATTTATTCATATACACGGATAGATAAAAGCAATAACTTTTATTGATCAGAACATTGATAGTGTGAGTGCGGTGGCCCTTTTCAATATTACACCAGTACTACAGAATAATCAATATAAATATTTTTTAGCTCAGTCGATTACATATATTATTAGCTAGCATATGAATTACCTAAAGTTGTATAAGCTTGCTTCTTGTTGTGAGTAATTTTATAATTTCCTCAATCAATTTGATGAGTAGGTATTTGAATTTGAATATATCTGCTATAACCTTATTGAATTACCTTAAGTTGTATAAGCTTGCTTCTTGTTGTGAGTAATTTTATAATTTCCTCAATCAATTTGATGAGTAGGTATTTGAATTTGAATATATCTGCTATAACCTTACAAACCAATACCTGCAATTTTAGAATAGCACGCACAAAAAACAAAATGCTATATATTTAAAACTCTTTTCAGCTGCTACAAAAGCATGTTCAAAATTGTTTGTTTTCTCAATTTTAGTCATTTTAATGCAACCATTATGGATAAACAAACATGCCAATAGATTTTTGTTAAAATTAATGAGCCAAGAATACATCAAAAGAGAAAGTCTTGCATACCTCATGAGGAGCTATAGTTTGCTTTCCTGTGAAATTTCGGTTTTTGGATAAAACTTGAATAAAAGAAGTTGGACAAAGTGTGGGGACGATAATGATGATGAAACAAACACATGTGTGCTCACAATATGTTTTCAAAGAAAAAGGTTAGCCCCATTAATTTGCTTTTTTCTCCTCTCTCTTTTGTATTTTATCTATTTCCATTTGTAAACATAATGGAAGTGAAAATTGATGAAAGTTAGTCAGGGAATCCCTTTTTATCATGAAATATCGACAAACGCCAGAATTGACTCAATTGTTTACAATAGCATAGTGATGATGAAAAACACAAGTATATTTTCAGTTGACAACAACGTTTGAATGACGCACTTCTGAGAAAGATGAAATGACGATATTATGTGGCAGCCTTAATTCCATCCAACTAGACAATAATGTATTGATGAGACGAGATATAAATTCATTCCACAGAGTATAAAGTTTGAAACTTGATTGACGTGACGTGTCAGGTCATGAAGACCCATTAAAAATTCCATTAAAGCTACATATAAACTTATTAGACCGAAATAGCTCTGGTTACATTTAAAGCCATTTGGAAATTAGTAGAACACCATTTCCATTAATTGCTTGCATCTTATTAGACCGAAATAGCTCTGGTTACATTTAAAGCCATTTGGAAATTAGTAGAACACCTGTTTCATTAATTGCTTGCATAGATAACAATTTAAATGAGTTTCAACTATTTTCAAATGTGAACTTTTTAATCCAAAAGCAAAATTTAAAGAATATACAAACAGAGCCTTAATTTTTAATTAAGACTGACTCAACTTTTACACTGGCACAAATCACATTTCCAGCATATATTAGTCAGTCAATCAGTTCAATAACAGCTTGAGCAACTGGACAATAAATAATTGCAGTACCAACCAGCAAAGACGTGGAGCAAACGAGCACTAATAAAAATTTTAGATTAGCTTCCTCTTTTACATTTATAATAACTAACAGTCACTCTTAAAGATGGATAGATAGCTTTTAAGACAATGTATATAAATATGATCCAGAATGGATGAGTACTGAATGAGTAGCAATATAATGAATACGGAATTGGAGAAAGTCAGCATATGTCATTAAGACTGACACGATACCAAAGTTTGGTTTTTGACGATGAGGACGACAATGACTAAAAAATAATTTTCTTATTTTATATTCACCACTTTTCCAGTTTGCTTTCTCCAGTGGTATATAGCAAACGAAAGCACCAACGTTAAAATGTTGTATGAAGGGTAAAAGCGGAAAGAAGGTTATTATGCGAGTGACAAAGTTTTACTACAACTATCCTCCATCCCTCCTCCACACATGAAACCTTTATCAACCTACCCATTTTTCTTTATTATTTTTTACACCTGAACATATTTCGGCAATTTTATTCCGTATTTCAACCGCGTTTTGAATGAACAATTCCTGAAATATTTTTTATATACATGATGAAATGTTTATTACGGTTATCACAAGGTATTGGGTATATAATATTGAATTCACACTGGGTTGGAGGAGCTCTTCCGCTCCTCTTCTTACTTTTTTCCTCATACCAAAAATACAGCGTAGGTAAATATTTAAAGTTAGTTTTTTATTTCTGAAAGCAGAAGCGTATTCTCTATACACATGTCGTGCGGGCTTTCATAAAAAATTAATGGTACAATTGGATTTCTGGGTCGTCCCTTTCATCATTTTAGGAATGGAAAATTGTCTTCATAATGGATTATTGGCAATTGCCAGAATGGAGGAAAGTTACTCGTCAAATCATAAGCCGCTACCATGAGTATGCATTCAGTTTCTCTAGTTAAAATTATGTGTTTTCTATACGTTGTCCATAGTCCATATGTACAATGCGAAGGAGAAAGCAAAGGATTACGTACAAGGCTTTTAAACGTTGGATCGATAAATAATATTGCTCATCATAACATGACATTTATGTTTTAACAAAAGTACGCCACACGACAAAATACCAAACTCGAACATGTATATCTGATGTTTGCAGGTGTTTTTTATAATATTTTAAATCCTGGATAGACAAACATTTGAACGTTCGGTCTGACAATATTATTTGGCAATATTCCATACCCTATAACCAAGTCTTCATTTAAACTTAAATTGGATTTTCAAATATCCAAAGAATTTATGTAAAATACAAATGTATCCATGTTGAAAATTTGCTTGGCCTAACTTGAACATGGGTCAGTATCAGAAGTGGCAAATTTCTAGTGTCCATATCTTGCAAATACTCCTATTATTAGACATGAATGAGCTATGGAGCAGCAAACATTTGAGTTGGTCATTATTGTACATGTAGACTCCCCCCGATGTTTGCACTTTCTCTCAATTCTTATAAATAGCTTATAGATTCTTGACATTGAAAATTTGCATTGTCCATCCACATTCTTTGTTGGCATTGCATGAAATTTGGTGAGCAGTCTAAATTAATAAACTAGAGTTTAATTAATGGAAAATACTATGTTCAGTAGGGCCAGACTATATTTTAACAAATATTATTGAACTCACTCAAAGTAGGCAAAGTCAATTTTGGACCGTCGGGTTGATTTTACATAATTTCTTTAAATTATCGTAAGTTAATAAATCGTTTAGTTGCAAAAATAAATTACTAACTAAACGTAAACATATTTGTCGACTGTTTTTGCTTTTTAATAGGTTGATTAAATCAGGTTTTTGTAGCATTTTTCGTAAATTTAATTAAAAGAGAATAATTTCTTTCCATCAACTTGCAATTAGTAATTTCTGTAATGAAAATGCAATTTATGCATATTGTTATCAAAGCTACAATTTAATGGACAAATTT
>JAHZNK010001352.1:0-11099 GCA_027744615.1 Lepidocyrtus cf. nigrosetosus NNG-2020 | reverse complement strand
ACTAACATACTAAAATCAAAACTAGCTTTTCAAGCTAGTAATAATGCAAGTCAAACATAAAAAATCATTTTCTTTTCAGAAAACATTACAAAACAAGCCCAACTCGATGAACCTACGGTTCTTAAATGTAGGTAAAAATGAAGATAAATAAAATTTATGCAGAATAGCAAAAATGGGAATAATTTTTACATAACAAAAAGAAGATAAAAGTTATGAAGCGTAAATTTCTACATTTCTAATTGTTTTCACTTGAATGTTTCATTTTAAATGAGTTAATGATTCATTTGTAAGTACTACAAAGTCCACTTAAAATAAAGAGTTTTTTCCATAGCTGCTCTCTTTATTGGAAGTCGTCGGAAGGATTGGAATAAGTTGTTAATGATGACAATACTTATATTATTTCCCTTTGCGTTTGGACTTTATGAGATCTACTTTTCTTCTTTTTTACTCCCTATCTTATCAACATTTTGACCATGATTGCTTGAGACTAGTGCCAAAATAATTGCCTTTCCAAAATCGGAATAAATTGAAAGCTTTACATCATTCATTTCTCCAGCAATAAAAGCAAAACAATGTTTTAATAGTCCCATGTCGCCTTTGCGTCTTGCTGTGTGTTATCCTTAAAGAAACGACTTTGGGTGAGATATGATAAGATTCTCTTTAAATTAGTTAGATTTTTAGGAAAAGACAATTTTTCTCAGCTTGCTCCAAAGATAAGGCTGGATGATGAGGAGGATGATAATCAGTTTTATAAACTTGAAATTTATTTTCCAAATAAAGTCATTAACTTTGTTGATGCTAGCCATCCATTAAAAACTCAACTGACGGGTTTCTCTGTAAACAAATGGACTTCCATTGGAGAGACGTTGACAAAAAAGGGTTCTCCTCGTCTTCCTTCATTTTCTCAATGAATGAAAATGAAACGGTACAGCACCAGTTTCCATAAATACTTCTTCCTTTCTATCCAGGAGAGGGTGGACACAGCCACAAGGCCCAACCGCCATTACCGAATACTATACCAACAGCCTCATCAACTCCTAAATTAATGGAGTTTTTATGTCAACCACAAAAATCAACGTAAAATAAAGAATGGACGATTGCCCAACCACAACAAAGAATGATATATATTTTTGATAATGATGTAATAATAAAGCGGCTCGTGTTCTTTCTTTATAATTCTCTAAATTCTCATTCATTTTATTCCCTTCGGTAGAATATTCTCAAGGAAAAGTGAAAAGAGAAATAAAATAAATGACACGGAAAATGACTTTGTTCCTTATAAACATTTTCAGAACCGGAGGAGCCATACCGTTCTGTATTGTAAAATAGAGTTATTTAGGATTGTCGGCAATGGCGCACGAGCTACTGCGCTATCGTCAAAGAGAAGCCGAAAGGAAGACAAAAAAATTCAAAAACTAAAGAGTTTAGAAATCTTTAAAAAATGATACGGCCGCGATTTACTGCTCCTTGATAATAATATTTAGCTTCGGTTCAGTCAAAACCAGAGGATTGGTAAAAAGAAAAATTTCCATTCGTATTCATATCACTAAATATAAATTTCATTAGGAGACGCACAGTGTATCCTTTCATTATCCATTTAAATTGCTAAAGCCACCTTCTAATCTTCATTCTTGTACTGACGATGATAATAATGTATATGACATGAATTATGTAATAAGGTTCTAAACATAAGCTACAATAATATCACACACAATCGGTTTTCATTTAGTAAAAGAAAGAGTTTTATTCATTTTCTTTGAAATGGAACGTGTTTAACTATATTTATGTCAAAATGACACAGATTGTCCTTAGGCAAACTAATTAAGCTCTGTATGGCTTTTTGTAAAAGTGTGAAAGATCGCCTACTTATGGCAAGGGCAGGGCTTCATCTTTTCTCTTCATATTCATAATATTTATATTCGTAATCCATCAATGTTTTGATAGTTTTTAACCTCGTGCCTCTCAGAAATATTTAACCGTTTCATAAACCTCTCTCCTTTCTTACTCCACTCTCTATGCTAAACAATGAGGGAATTCTTAACACTTAAATCAGTTAATCACAGTCAAATTATTATTTTTGCTCCTACAATATACACACTATGCTTAAAAAAGATATAGTGCGTCTCTTTTGACCATCGTCATCATTACTATCGCACTCCCAAGACACCTTTTTCACACGTGGCAATAAGTCACCCAGAAAATGGCTAAATAATCAAACTGTAATCCACATAATGTAAGCTTAATAATGGGGCACCCTCCACAACGCTAATAACTCCCATCAAAAATCTTAAATTCTCTTTTCTTTTCTGACACATTCTCTCCTTTGAATGGACAGCCCCCACATTTTATACAAATTTTTTATCTGATAGTGATGATGTTGAGGAGCTAAATCTTAAAAATATTACTCATTCATCATCTTCATCATTTATGTATCTCTTCGCTTCCAACTTGGTTCATTACATCCAGAAAAAGATAAGAAACTAAAAAAGTGTCGATGAAGCCTCCTTCTTCTTTTTTAATGAAAATAATTTTATATGAGAGAGTGAGTCCAAAAAGGGATGCGTTATTTCAATGAGTGATGTACGTTCCCTTGTCCACATGACGCGCCCCATTAACCACTCACAAAGAAGTAATAATAATAATAATGATAATAATAATGCACCCATTGGGTATTCATCTTCCTCTGTCTCTCTGCATATTTTTCACTTCCTATTATATTTGACTGACACGGAATTTGTTTAGATATTTGGATTGAATATTTTTCCCTGAGCAGTCTTCCCCGTATTGTCCTTATAATAAAGCAAGAGAGAGAATATTAGTAGTTACATATTTGCCAGCAAGAGTGTCATAAATGGAGAAAAGTGGGAATCCATGTCAAAATTGTGTTTTTAAATGCTTTTTGAAATCTTCTTCAGCTCTTGTACCTTGTACATGTATCCTTTTCATATAATTCCATCATCTTTTTTAACAATTTTTATAATTGATTTATACCAGAGCAAAGCCTTGTAAAATGCAAGTGTAAAGAAAAATAGTCACCCAGCAAGTGTGCTCTTTTTATTTACGCTGACGCAATTCATTTAACCTGAATGTACTTGTGAACCCTGCGCGGATGGTTGACAGGGAACAAATGACTGGGGATTAGTGCATATTAGTGAATAATAACTCGGTGGTTTACATTTCCCAGAAGATAAGCTATTGCTAAGAAAATACAAAAGGGGTTTGAATATGTGTTCACTGGTACTTGGGGCAACACGAGAAAACTAGCTGACTCTGTATAAGATTGGTACAGATCAGCCAAATCATTCCCTTGACATGACATGACTTATCAGGATGGATGGACGAGATTGGGATCCCTGAAGATATATAAAATGACGATTCAGATTCAAAAGGGGAGCAATTCAAATTCGATTACGGGATGATATAAAAGGGCCCATCACTCACTCACTCATAAATCCTGTCTTAAAAAGTGAGAAGGAAAAGGGTTCCTGGCTTCAGGATTTTTTAGAAAGGTAAAGCACGCAAGATGAAATGAGATGGGATGATTGTTGAATGAGAATGCAAATATTTTCAATCGACAAAAAGTTTTTTGGTAGTAGGAGAGAAATATGTTACGAAATCTTCGAACTTTGATTTGATTTATTGTTAAATGACTAGCTAATGGCTTGTTATGACTCCACTGTTGTTATTACATTTGATCCCGCAATGTTACGCTAACAGAAATAACAATCAACTAACTTTGATTTGATTTATTGTTAAATGACTAGCTAATGGCTTGTTATGACTCCACTGTTGTTATTACATTTGATCCCGCAATGTTACGCTAACAGAAATAACAATAACGACGTTGTTCAATTATTTAAAAAGATGTTTTAGACTGAAACTGTTTTATATGGAGGAGTAGGATATATTATCAATTTGTTTATGCTTAAATAAGTATGAAGCTTAAGCAATAATAATGATAATAATCATAATAATAATAAGGCTGAATGAGCTGAATATGGGAATTCTTTCGAGTAATATTTTTTCTTAAAGTTGGCTTGTTATGGATAATAAATATTAATAATAATAAACAGTATTTTTCTTTACAAAACTGCATATTTACGTGAATTATTTTTTGTAACCAGAAGAAAGGAAAGTCAATTCATTATTGACATGGTTAAAGGGTGAGTTATGAACTTCTCCAAGACAAATTGGGAAACATTCTCTGCCACAGGTGAATACTTTGTCCATGAATTATGATTATTATCAGTAAAATTATTGACTGATCATTATTGGACATTTTCCCTGGCCTATTTAGCTAAAACGTCTGTTTTGGTTGCACAAACTTAAACCTGAATTGTAGTTAAGTCTTTAAGCTTTTCACCTCATCCAAAATGTATAAAAAATTGTTTTTACAACCGTTCGATTTTACGTATAGTAGCGTGGGAGTAAAATCCACTTTTACGATTGTTTCAAGCTTAATTTAAATATGTAAACAATGACTGTTAAATATTGAACAAAAAATATTGTTCTTTAGCTGCCCTTTTACTGTTGTGTTGATTGTTATTTATTGACGGACTTAAAATTATGATACGAATGAAATGGCTAGGTGTTCTCTTTATTACGAAACAATTAGTGTAGATCATCAACAATACATACTCGCGCATGATATTTGAAAACAATTATTTGAAAAAATCATATTGTAATAATACTTGGACGACTTGGATGATGACGACTAAAAATTTTCTATTGAATCATCTCCTTTTCCTTTCACCTCTCCACAACCAAGTAATAGGAACAATTAGATGACAATCAAATTGAGAGTGAGATTGCTCTACTGACATGAAATCAAAAACAAATTGATGTTGTTCTTCTTCATAATTTTAATGTCGATGATGAAGATAACCAAAAGGGTCAATATTTTCTTGAATAATTGTCTTCAGATTAAAGTTTTAGTGTCTTTCTCTGTTCTGCCTTCTACTGTGATTCTTTTGGTTTGACTTGTGCCAAACGGAAAGGTATCAGTACAGAGGATCGGGCGTTTGCTCAAATCGTTCACAGGTCAATAAGGTCAATGAATTAGGGCTGAGCTTAAAGAACATCTCTCTCGTTTGCATATTACAAGTAATGCTTACATAATATATTTGTTATGATTAGCCAACGACTTGAAAAACAATGATGATCTTTATTTTGAATAATACTCAAAGTAAATAAAGAAAGTCTTTGTTTTAAAAGAACTATTTATAAATAGAAGACCGTGATGATAATGATGATGATATCCATCCAAAATCCACCCACCTCACCTCTTCACTTTGTCTTAACTCTGAAGAGCACTTTCTAAATATTGTGTAACCCTGCTACGTTCCTCCTGATTAGTTAATCATTCCTTCAACTTGTCTTTTTACGTAGCCAAATCAACAACCAACTTCTTAACATGATTTACTAATGCCCGCATGGCAAGAACAAAAAGAAAGCAGTCTGTATTCATGGCCTTTGAATGTTTTAAAATATGTACTTTAGTAGATTAATCTTTGATCAAATTTGATCAGTTCAGATCTAAAATAAAACAACAAGATTTGTGGACGATGAATGAATCCATTTTTAACACTGTTCATGCTGATATTGCTTCATTTCCCCTCTATTCGTCTAACTGTAATCTGGCTAATCTAATCATTATAAAACATAACTTCAGTAATTACTTAAAGTATGACATGACATGACAGGGCAATGGTGGTGTGTAAAAATTAATCTTGATTTAAACAAAAACAAGTAAAGATGGCTCGTGTGGAGTTGAACTCTACTTAAAAATATGTTACAAGCCATTGTTTTCTGCTGATTCACTTCATCATTTTTTTCTTCCTTCTCTTCTGAACTTCATAAAGAAACTTCTTATACAAATTAAGAAATGAATGAATGCATTATCCAATCATTATCTTAAATAACCCCATATATCTAAGCAAATTAACCTTTTGAGTTATTTCAGTTGGGGGGAACTGAAAAGGGAGAAAGTTTAAAAGTGCATCATTGTTTTGTCTTCCATATTCGGCAATTAATATGTCATATAACTGCTTTCTTCTTCTTGTACTCTATAGTTTTAATATTTACAAAATATTAGACGTTCCACACAATAAGAAAAATATTTGGTTGGTCCCCTTTTAATAATCCTTTTACTTGACAGCTAATGATAATGCTACAAAATAAAAAATTTGATCGCCAACATCATCATTGTATCATCATCGCGAGAAGTGTGTTTGTACAAAAAATAAAATTTGACATGAGTTGCATTGCGTTTGGCTCATCATCTTTTAAAGAAAGAAGACCCCTTTTTCTTCTTAAGGGAAAAATAGAAGAGATGAGTAAGCTTAAGTGCTTGTGATTATTATCCTCATTATAACCCTGCGGGAACTCTCAGCTTCTTAGCAAGATTTTAATAGACCGCGTGCCGAGTTGATGTGCCTTGTTCAACGGCAAAAAAGAATTGATAGTTCCAACCTCATCGTATGGACCATAAACCGGACGTACTTAAGATTTTTTATCGTATAAATAATAAAATTAAACCAAAGCTAGAGTTTACTCATGAACTAAACGTAATTATCTCATAATCCTCAACAATCTGTAACTAAACTCATTAATTTACATGGTATTTAACAAACGTACTTAAGTTTTATACTTACCCTAAGTATCAATGCAGGTGAAGCATATTTACCAAAGTATTAATATATGTATATTGTACTATTGAAAGTCAAGAAGGAGGAAAGTCAAAAAATAAATGGAGAAACTTATTTTTTCAAGGGATAAAGAATGCACTTGCTCCACTTAAATCATTTCCATTTGTATTAACCTTTTTAATCAATAAATAATCAATTCTTGAATAACAAAATGGGCAGGACCAAAAATAAACTTCATTCCTGGAGAAAAGACGTTGCAATTGCTTCTACTGCTGCTCCTGTTTTGTTAATAAAACAATACAAAAGAGGGAAAACGGGAGTTTCCTCCTCCAAACTATATTTTTTTATCTTTAAATCAATATCATGAAACAATTCCTTTTCAATCCTCGTCAATCGGATAATGGTGAGTTAATTTTTTTGTTACTACTTTGAATAAAGGTCAATTTTTTTTAAAAAAGGAGGAGGAAAGAAGAGCCCTTTACACTCTTCATCATCTTCACTTTTTTGTTTTCCTTTCCCCGTAATAAAAATATCCAAAGTAAATATTTTGACAGGATCATCGCCTTCCATCATAATAATTTTTTAAGCAGCGTCAATATCTTCTTCGTTGTTTTTGGTGTGGCGTTTCCCTTCTCTTTTTCTTCTCTTAATGAGCACCTTTCAACACTAACTATGCTTACCGGTCAAAAAAATTAAAATATTTTAGGAATGAATTGAAATGAAATTAGGCACATGGTCTGCTGCAGACGACTTCATCATTTATTAAAAGTTATGTGGAACCTAATCTTTTCAAAATGATCCTAATTTATTCATATTTGCATATTTCTTTGCATAATTTCATTTAATAAAATAATAAAACTGTAGTTTTTTACTTGATCGATAAAAATCATCCCAATTTGGAAGAGTATTTTCTACAAAGCAAGGCAGACATAGAAAATAACCTTTACAGTAGAGTAACAACATCCTGCAAATTAAATGTCTGTGAATTGAAAAGAAAAGTACGTCGCACCTCATTGTCTCACGTCAAATAAACATTTTTACAATAGCAAAGGACATGTTTAAACTTTCGCTTCTACAATCACAACTAATATTAACCTTTGTCTGGCTCTGTCTGCTCTGATCAAAAAAACCTCACAAGATCATCATCATAAGGGTACTGTGATGAAACGACACGACTATTTCCCCGAGGAAACGATATTGAACGGATAATGAGCGTAATATATGGGAATGACTTGTCTGTACGATGATAATGATGGGAACAACTTTATTTTCCTCTGGATTTAGCGTATTTATTTTATCACCCTCTTCAAAATAGAGAAAACTAGCACAAATAAGATGGCCTGTTTGTCCGTCAAGTTGTTAGTAGATTCGAAAATTCAAGCATAGATTTTAACAAACTTTCTAAAAAATCCCAAAGTTTAATATTATTGCTTTAAATGTTCAAGCTAGTCGTTACGTAGTTCACCTGTTTCGTTAGCATTTCTCTTACAAACGTTTAAAAGCTCATTGTCTTTTTCCTTTATGATAACAACATCAATGTTTATTTTGTTTCAATGTCAATTTCTGAATTGAATTCTCTCATTGAAAGGATTATGATGATAAGTATGCCGATGCTCATCTTCTTATCTCCAGGATTTAGCTTGTTCCGTGTTCTACCTTTTCTTTTTGTATAAGAGTGGTTTTTGTAGCACAACGATCAGGATCGCTTTTTTATTTTCTTACAAAGGTTTAAGACAATGCTTTAAAGTTTGTCTGATCATCACCACCACCAAATCTATTTTTTTCTCAAAGGATAAATACAATCCCCACTCAATCCAAATCCAGTTTACTGATGACACGTCTTCTTTTTAAAGTAAACAACTTAACTCAATTCATGTTGTTTTTTCTCTCATTTTTTTACAAGAAGGATGATGGGAATATCGATCGATTTACCTCTTCATTTCATCAAGTGTTTGATCTTTACAGGATAAAATAATAAAGTAGGAAGTGGTGTAGAATGATGATGATGATGGTAGTGTTTGTATAGAGTGAGGAAAAGACAGGAAAATCCGATTTATATCACAGATCGGTGAAATAAAGTTATATATCTTTAGTAAATGTTTGTAGAAAAGAAAAGAAGAAGAGGCTGAAAATGATGTTGTTGATCAGATTATACAGTTCTGTAATAATCCTCCTGATCTTTCCCTTCTCCTTGTTGTGAGGTCCTTACACGGAGGCAAATACGTTTTTTATCCATTTAGCTAAAAAAAATGGGCAAGTTTCATTTGAAATCTTTCGGCTTATAAATCGGGTAACTAACTGTCCTGGTGACTATCACGATTACATCGAATTGATTCGTCTACTTTTGATGCTTTTGGTAAAGGGATAAAAATTGGGTCGTTCGTTATTGCGTATTCTTGATTCTACCAGTCACTTGCTCCAATTTACTGATTAAGCGATGAAGAAGATTTTGATAATAATCCAAAACTGATTTTCATGATTTCACCTTGGTTGAACAAAATTTCTCGGGTGAACAAGTGGAATGTAGTAATTGTGGTGTGTGGTAGGCCATTTTCTGACTCCTCACTGCTTTTTAAAGATTGAACCCTTTTGTTTTTTGACAATATATTTTGGTTGGATGTGTAAGTGAAATGGGATATGTTACACGAAAATGTTATAATTCTTATAGAGACATCCGTTTCTTTACTATGCGTTCGAATTTTCATGCTTTTACGTTTGAAAGATATTCTAATGGGGTTATTTTGATCTATTTCAAGTGTAAAGATGTGAGAAACATTCTTACAATGATCATCAATTATGGTTAAGCTTTAAATATTTAACAATAAAAAGTAAACAAAGCTAGTTGACGGATTTGTTTCTATGCTTTAATAAAGAAGAAGTGAAAAAGTCGGTGGTCGGTGGTGGTAGGTATAAATCAGGGCAGTGCACCTCACCGGACATATCATCACATTGGAAAAGATTTATGAAATGGATTTAAGCTTTATTGTCACTCGGTCATTTATTTCCACACGAGTAAAGTTAAGCTAGGTTAAGTGCTCCAGCATTTTCAGATGTTATCCAGACCTAAATAAAGTGACCAATTCTTACTTTTTGGAATGTTTCACGTACAACGAAGATATATCTTAATCTCAGGAATTGTTAAATTTCAAATATTTTAAACTTTGTACAGGTGCTGTGTTGGACTGGGTTACTTTGACTTGCAGTGAGATATGTAATGAAACAATGCTGGATGTTTTGGATATGTAACAATGAAAATTTGCGCTTACAATAATGAATTTATAATTAAATTATATTCTCAATGCTCAACTGTTTTAATTATTATCATTCTAAATGGTTTTCTTGCTTTTCACTTGACAAAATAAATTCGTTTTTTGTTTGATTTCTATTGTCAATGATATAAGATCCAATGTAAAAAATCTTTTGTACCGTATTAGCAGCATAGTTGTTTCAAAACATGGCTCAGGTATGCCTTTCATTCTTGTTTAAATCCATTAGAAAATATTCGAACAAAAAAAGAAGTAATAAAATCCTTTCAACTAAAAACCATCATCAACATTAGGAATGCTTCAAGAATTTAATGAGAATTGAAATGACTTTACTAATCAGGTTCATCACAGACAAACTATATAAAGTTCCCTTGTGTGTATGCTTAAGCATTGCAACAATTATGCATTCATTTCATTCATCCATGCGCATTATTATTAAAATCAGATGTCAAACAGGTCGCCCTCTCTAAATATTCTTTTTAATTTTTTTAAAAGGGGAGAAGTAGAGAATTGAAAAAGTATAACTGATCCAACAAGACTTAATGCAATCATCAGTATAATATGCAAGTTTAAAAGAAGGTGCTTAGAAAAAACAATATTTTCAGAAATCATTCATCAACATCTCTTAATGAGTCTCCGTTTCAACTCCAAAGCTAAATTTGGTATGGCATTATACAAAAAGAAAGTTGAAACAAAAAATATAAAATTAACCAAAGCTATTTTCCTTCTTCTCACATCATCATCATCATAAAATCATCATTCTCTGGTCCTCCTCTTCTTTTCTCCTTTCAAACAATTTTTAATGATGGATTTAAAGTTATGCGAAAAAAGGCTAAAGTAACGAGCATTCTTTTAAAAACAAGAACTCTTTACGCGGTAAACAGAATTAAACAGCGTTTCAAATGGAGAAGTGGCTTTTCGACTTGGTTGGGAAAACAAAAAGTATTTTATTCTAATGGTAATTTTTGATATTGTCCCTTATTTAGTTTCATTCGGAAGCAAGTTTAACCTCAAGAATAGATTTGTTTGAGTGAAAGAAAAAGATATAAAAGAATAAGTTAAACGTAGGAGCAGGATCCTTCCCAGTCTCCCTATACCCATTCATCCTCTCAAATTTCAATAAAGTGAGTGAATAAAAGGCAGCAAGCCTCCTTAGACACTAGCTTGAAAATTTGCAACTTTTTGC
>JAHZNK010001351.1:0-10294 GCA_027744615.1 Lepidocyrtus cf. nigrosetosus NNG-2020 | reverse complement strand
TAAATTACAAGTTGTTGTCAATCAACCTCAGAACTTACATCAACACAAATAGGTTCTATCTAACTCACTCTTTGGTCTTTTCTTGAACTCATCCATCCTTTCTTCCCAAAGTTTCTCGTTCGCTTCTTTGACAATCTTACCATATCCCTATAATTATTCCATACATTTCATTGGATAGTTCAAGAAAAGACCAAAGAGTGAGTTAGATAGAACCTATTTGTGTTGATGTAAGTTCTGAGGTTGATTGACAACAACTTGTAATTTACTGACTAGGCCGACTTCCAAAATGGTTTGGTGAGCGACCTGGCAAAAAGAAGAACGATCCCCCAACACCTGAAGAAGAGGAAGCACCTGTATAAAAGCCAGACCACTTTTTGGAATGCAAAATCAACTGTTTTATATCTAATTGATAAATTTAACTCTTGTTTTGTAGGCTCCTGAGGGTGGCGATGACGAAATTGCCTTCCAACCTGAACCAGAGTTAGAACCAGAGATTGAACCAGAAGCCGAGGAGGAAGAAGAAGAGGAGGAAGAGGAAGAAGAGGAGGAGGAAGAAGAGGTAAAATTTTGCTAATTATTATGCAATAATTTTCCCTACATGATATTAAGTAAGTTGCACTCAAGTACTGACATTACTATTATCTTAATTTTTTACTTCACAGGAAGAGGAGGAAGAGGAATAATCACGCCAAAATTCTAACTGTTATTATTACTTTCCTTATCGTAGATGATAAGTTATGTTACTCGTTCATAATACTGATAAAAATAATAATTGATCACTGCATCTTTCTTGTATAATCCAATCTGACCACAATGAAAGCAAAAAAGATTAATTTGGAAAACAAACATGTCCTCGTTTCTCTGTCCAGGAGAAAGCAATAATTTTAGTACTTGTTAAGCATTATCAGAAATCACACTACTTTTAAAAAAAACAAATTTTAACACTTGAATCGTTTTATATAAAGCATGCATACTGCGCTGCATCTGTGTACTTGTTACTTTCTCTGAGTTATTTAAATGCTGTCATGAGTCATGTCTATAGACTATGATAGACTGAATTGCAACTTTTATTTCTGCATAAATGCTTGCGTAATATTAACAATTTGAGTTTTCAGTTTCAACTAAATATAAAATATTCTTGAATTTTCCAAGCAATGTTTTCACAGATTGACTTCACGTCCCCTCACAAGGCGACTACGGAGTTTCCAAATATCCTGAAAAAGTTTCCAAACAAGGATTGTTATGTATACATAAGAATTACGCATTCACATTTACGAAACATAAAAGAAAAAACTAATACTCTGAAATCGATGCCAGTAGCTCCTCGCTTTTTAGCAATTTGGTTCACTTCATCTGCAATGCTGTCCTGAGTGGTACCCGAGACGTCAATGTAGTGGCACTCTGATGCAGCATAATGACACGAAATAGCTTTCCGGAAACCCTAATTGTGTGACATTAAACTTTATTCAAAACTAAAGAATCTAGAACAAAATTCTGTATTGTAGCTTGAATAATGAGTACATTTTGTCACATAGATCGGGTAAAGAAATAAATTCATAAAGAACTTCATCCCACATGAAATCTTGAATTTTGTAGTAAAGCAACTCTCCCTTTGCACCAGTTTTCATTAATGACAGGTCCTTCATCAAAGTTATTCTGCCTTTGTCCACTTTTCCATTGCAAATGTCATTGAATCTTTGGCTATTACATAATAATTGAAAAGCAACTCATTTTCAAAAGCAAATCAAATAAATGATCTATGCATTTCTTTCTTACCACCATCGGTCCAACAAGTGAGATGGGACCAAATTCTTTACCACCACAAAGCCATTTTCTTCATAAAAGATTCTTTCTTTCTCACCAAGGAGTGGATGAGATTTTATGGTAAACCGAAACCGTTTCTGTTCCTGGTCAACTTTGCCATTCTCTAAATGGCCTTTAATAACTTTTAATCTATCTGCCGCAGATGACATTCTATAATTATTCTGATTTACAAGTTTTAGATTCAATTTCCTGTTGTCTTTCTCCCAGTCTTCGGGCTCTGAGACGATATAAGGACGATGTTACGCAATTGTTTCTTGTACTTACTGAGCTTTTAAAAACAAAAACAAACTATTTTTATCAAATAAATATGTTACGAAAATTGATGATAAAACAGAGATGATAATGATACTTACCAAGTTGCAATCTATTGAGATGGTATGATTTTCAATTCCAAAGTTGAATAACAATTTGATAAGCATATAGCGTTAACCAGTTATTGAATAGAATGACAAGATTGATTAGGCCATGGTCAAATGAGGTTATGACGAGTAGGCGGTTGGTTTTATGCTACTCGGAATAATGTGGGTACATATACATGTATTGTATCGTGTATTAAATGAAAATGAAACAGATTAATATGAGTAGTTAAGATTATTATGCTGTGGAATCATTACTGATGCTTTTGCTAGTATAAGTAAAATGATTAACCAAAACATAAAAAACTGGGATGAAAATGTAATGAATGAATTCACATGATATTATATGTTATGCAGTATTTAAATGATGTTTTTGAAGCTTAACATTAAGTAAAGTTAAAATCAATTGAATGGAGAAGTGAACAGGCACATTGATTTAAGAAAAAATGCTTTAGGAAAGCGATTTATTTTCTCTGATAGTAGAGCTTCATTCATAAAGTGACAAGACTAAAGTAATTTTGGAAGG
The DNA here is from genome assembly GCA_027744615.1 of Lepidocyrtus cf. nigrosetosus NNG-2020. Taxonomy (NCBI): domain Eukaryota; kingdom Metazoa; phylum Arthropoda; class Collembola; order Entomobryomorpha; family Entomobryidae; genus Lepidocyrtus; species Lepidocyrtus cf. nigrosetosus NNG-2020. The sequence continues at coordinate 7,588 of JAHZNK010001351.1, read as the reverse complement.
TCTGTAATGCAATTGTTCTTTTACAGTACAAAACTATTATTCGTAATACTTAACAACAGATCTCCATCCATAATGAATTGAAAGTAGGTCCTTCAAAAGGTCTTTCTGTTCCCCTTCACAGTATTCATCTCGAACATGGACGTCAACTTGCATACAATCACCTTGTTGTTCCTCTTCCAATTTAGATTATCGAAGGTCGTGCTAGTGCTGATGCTCTGGTATTCCACAACGTCCTGTACAGTGAGAGAGTCTTCCATAGAATAGAATAATTTCCCAACTGACGCCTTCAAAAGCTTGTGTGACTGGAGGATCTGCTGTGCTTTGTATATAGCGTTAGCCATTGCCAACTTTGCTGCTTCCCGAGTCTCCACTTGAAGATGTTCTGGAGAGATCCGGAAGATGGGTGGGCTCACAATCACTTGTCGATCCAGCCTCTCATTCACAATTGAGAACAGTTCCATATACTGGTTTAAGTTATCGCATTTCACGTAAAGCTCTTGAACTACTTTCATTCTATCAGAGTTCAACAAATGCTCGTCTTCTTCAGCTTTACTGTTGCTGGTGTAACTGATGTAACTGCTGGAGTTTGCTGTTTCTCTTGATAACAGTGAATTTCCATCGAGACCCATTTCTTTTCGAGCATCGTGTAAGATTTTCTTCTCCAAGAGATCGTCACTGGCTTCCACTTCATCTCCTACTTTGTATCGCTTCACCACAGACGTGGTAGTGATCCCACTTGGGTCTATGTTGAGTTTTTGGAGAGCCAGTCGGAGAAATTCATATCGTTTGTGAGCACTCTGTCTTGCAGCTTGAGCATCCTTTCTTGAGCAGACGATTTGTATGCAGAACTCTACCTTATCTGGACTAACTTCTACCTCCCCAACACTGGAAACTTTGACGAACTTCCGTTTTGCTAATGCCATATCGGAATCTGTCATCACAATATTGTAGAGTCCAGGGGGTTCCTTGCTCATAGGGATGTGCTTTGTTTCGAAGGCTGGAAGCGGCTCAATCTTGTTATTGTTATTATTGCTGTCAATCACACTGGATGCTTTGGCTGTTGCTGTTTTGGAAGGCGTTTTGATAGCCCTGCTGGAACTTGCTTGTACTGCTCCAGTAGACGGCTTTTTGGAAGAGGGCAACATATTTGAACGATTTGACGATGAAGCCTTTGCACTACTTGGGGGGAGATCCTTTCCTAGAGGCATTTTTTCGGATTTTTGTATGAACTGATCTAAGCACGACGGAAAGATAGTAAAAAGGATGGAGAGCTAATGTAAAGTTGAGTTGTGTGAGTGAATCGGGTCGAATATGAATCAAAAATGAAATGGAAAAGTTCAGTTCTTTTCCAATTCTGAAATTTTTCCCGCAATCAACTCACCAAACAAATCAAAAAATTGTTACTTTTTATTCATCTCCACGGCAGCTATTTTACAAACGTATTCAAAAAATTGCTTTCATGTTTCCTAAATGATTATACTATACTAGTATCAACAGGGACTACTCGTTAAATCATAATAGATCTCTAGAGGAAACTAATACTATGACTTTGACTTCGATTAGTTATTTGAAAGTCTTGTCATGTCTTTGGCTTCCTCCACTTCCTTACTTACTCACTCCAGTAATTTTATATTCAATCTTTTACTAGAATGCAAACCGTGGAGTTTGACGATTTAATTAGCCAAGGTTATAGCACTTTAGAAAACCTTCGAGGTCAAAGGGAAATGCTAAAAAGTACACGGACGAAAATCTTAAACTTCCTGAATACATTGGGACTTTCCAACACTGTGATGCAACTCATAGAAAGAAGAGCTCAGCAAGACAAATACGTACTATTTGGTGAGATGATAGTCTGTGTTCTACTCATGGGATTCTTTTACTATTACTTCTCTTCATCTAGTTACTAAATTTTTGAATATTCCTCCAAAGAAAAGATTGACAAATCATTTATCAAATACACAAATATAAGTTGTTAAAGTATGTCAATCACTGTATTATCTCCGTTACGGATTAAGTGAAAAGACCCAATTATCATAACAGCTTTTATTTGGTTTCAGTGCAAATTATAAAGATTCCTCCAAGATTTATTTTTCCAATATCTTGCCTTGTGGTGTGATTAATTTATTTCTTATTTATTAAAGTTGATTAAATAATTTCATTTGACTCTTCTCGGGGACTGGATTACATTACAAAATTCAGGTGTTAGTTGTTGAAACGTAAAATATTTTTAAAACAATAAAATCAATAGGTCCATTTAAAAATGAAGCAATTTAATTTTCGCATGCAAATAATATCCTTTATTGAAGTTTTAATTGTCATCAATTGTCAATTTGGATTGTTTATTCGTTCTTTAACATTTTTTTCTCAGCAACTGCGGCTCGTTGTTCAGCAGTCTGTCGTTCCTTTTCACAAGTCTTTAACCTCTTGTCCAAATCTCTCCTTTCTGACGCCTCTTTCTCATACTTAGCTTGAATATGTTGTACTTTAGCGTTAGCAATGCTAAGCTGCCTTCTGATTTCAATGCAAGGATCACTTTTAAGTGTCAGGTTATAATTAAATCCATCCGAGCCACGCTTACCCGTGCCCTCCGAGTTGCCATTATTTGTGGGGTCTGAGTTATCTTTACCGGTGTGGTCCGAGTTATCATGATGACCCACATTATCGTGAGCGCTACCACCACCCATGTGTGTGTTACTATTGCCCATGCGATGACGACTTGGAGACGGTGTTGCCCTTCCTCCTACTCCTCCTCCAGCACCTCCAGTTGATTCTACACATTCTCGTAAACGATGTTCCAATCCCTCTCTTAGCCGACGCTCTTCTTCACAAGCATTTTGAAAGTTTTCTGCTTCCATCTTCAATTTCTCCATTTCCTCATGATGAGCAGCCGTGGCTTCAATCATTTTACGGCAGATTTCTATCCTCTTTTGTTCATATGCTTCTTTCTCCTCCATGAGCTGACATAATTGTGCTTCTAAATCATCTTTGTTCTCAGCAAACTTTTGTTTCATTGATTCTAACTCTCCGATCAGTTTATTCTTCTCATAGGCAGCCGTATCCAAATTGCCTTCCAAGTCTCGAACTTGTTGACGAAGCTCATAATTCTCTTTCTGAAGACTGTCGCATTTTTCACCTGCACCAAGAAAATGAAATTGTTTAAAAAATACAAAATTCTAGTTGTGAAGTGAAAGTCATTTCACTTACAGCATTCTGCTAACGCTTGTTGAAGTTCTCCACATCGATTTCTGCTCATTTCAAATCCTCTAATTCCCTGTGAAAGATTATTCCTATCTGATTCCAAGCCCACACATTGGTTCCTGTAATTATCCAACTCTCCTTCCATTCTTTTACCCAGCTCTACCAAATGTGCTTTCTCTGCAAGAAGGCAATTGATTATCTCATCTTGGGAAACAAGTTGGTCTTTAAGTTGATTCACGAGATTTTCCAACTCCTCGCGTGCCCGACATTGTTCTTCAAGGCAACCTTTCAGTTGCTCGATTTGTTCCTCCAAGCATTGAATCTTCTGTTCAAGGTCCGCTTTCAGTTTTATATAACAATCGATTTCATTCTTGGACTGCTCCTACCGCATCAAATAAGCTTCCACAGTCTGCTTCAACTCTGTCCGTTTCTTCAAAACTTTTGTCTAGTACGCAATTTAAATCTTCAAGTAAATTCTTGATAATTTGTCGATTGGATTTGTCTGAAAGTAGAATAGAAATGTAAATGTTGTATTTCTTCAAGACATGTTATATGGCAAGTGTCATAAACGTTTTATGTAAGAAATACTTTTTTCAGCTTGCTGGCAGTAATGAGTCATGATTAATTTTCGTTTCTTTATCCCTGGGCTTCAAATATCAAACTGGATTAGCATCGGATGGAATATTTACCTGTAATTTCACCCTTGTTATTCAAATGGCTACATATTATTTTGAAACATGAAGTAGATCAGTAGAAACGCCTATCTTTGAAGCAATGCGTTAAACAAAATAAATAATTTCAATTGTAGATAAGATTTTTTATGATTTTTAATAGGGCTTTATCTTGTTGCTAAGCAGTTTACTACATTGAGTGTATTAAACGATTAAATGAAGTACAGATTCCAGCAGTTTTAATTAGTTTATTGAACTGGAAAACGGACAATGCTTCATGTGTGTTAAATTTTTGATTCATTAAGATTAAATCACTGCATCATCATCCATCACTATTTATCTGGGTTGAACTTTATGCGTTTATTTTTTGTCAATAATGCATCAGATTGCTACAAATTCAAATTCAGTATCAGATAGTTCAAAAAATATTACATGAAAAATAAAAATCAATCGATTGAAATTGAAGTGAGCCTTTGTGAACCTCATACAAATTAGATACATTTAAAAATAATACTTTTGTAGTTTTATTTTTCGTTCTCAAAATATGATTTCCTTACAAGTTTGCTTGTTGCAACTCGCTGATTATTATTTCATTTTTGTTTGTCTCTTTGAGACATTGGAATCTTTGCCTGTGGATTTGTTCATCACAAGGTCGGCGTACTTTGGAAGGTCCTTGTCTTTTAATCTTAGAGATTTCCTGGATGAAATTTCAGAACTTGTTGGGAGGCTTTCCACCACTGATTTAGGTTCATGTTCTGGCTTTTTCTTTAACTTCTTGAAAGCTTCAGAGTCCTCTTTTTCAGGAACAATATACTGCGGTGATTCATCGCTGCCTACTTGGACAGAGCTATCCTCAGTCACAACTTTTGTTTCTTCAGGGACTGGGGTAGTTTTGTTTACAGCAGTTTGATTTTTCATAAGATTTTGATACGATGTGGGAAGAGCCACGACGCTTCTTCTACCAGGCCCCTGCCTTGGAACATTTGGTTTCTGAGTCACACTTTGTGGGGAATCATCAATGCTTTCATATTTCTTAAGTATCTCTTCCGTTTCTTGCGTTCCAGGGTGCTCTTGGGTCATGTGCCGCTTTAAGATCCAAATTTTACGGAACAGAGACGTAGGACACAGTGGACATTTCTTGGTGTATTTTGTTTCAAGAAGCTGATGCCTAATTTTGTGTCTCTTCATTGTTGCCTATAGTCGAGACAAACCAAAATTTAAATTGAAAAAATACATGTAATCAATGAACCTATTACCTAATTATAATCATTCTATCCCATTAGTAAATTCAAACTTACCTTTAATTTAAATCCTTTTCCGCAAACGTCGCAAACATGTGGTTTGATCTTTGTGTGGACCATTTGATGCGTATTGAAAATCGTTCTAGAAGAGAACTTTTTGTCGCAAATCTGCAAGCAGGAGCATAATTAATAAATAAGTATATTATGTAAAGGAGATCAAATGTCCAATTTAAAACTTTAATATTTTAGCGATTTTACATTGCAAACGTATGGTTGTTCCCCCCGATGGCGTTTCATATGCTCCTTTAGACTATACTGGGATGAAAGGCAAACTCCACAAACGTCACATTTGAATTTTGTAACAACACTTGTATGGCGTTCCACGTGAAACTTGAGTAGCATTGGAGAACCATACGTTCTTCCACACATTGTGCAAGAGTACTTCTGATCTAAATTTTAGGTGACAAAAAGCATTGTTAGATTATTTCTGACCGATCATCAAATCAGGGCATTAAATTAGGTTCGACAGACATTTTTTCAATGAACAAACCTGTGTGACATCGTCTGACATGGTCGACTAAGTTAGCTCTGAAATTATAATTTCTTTCACAGAGGTCGCATTTGAATATTGGTTTCTCGGCCAGATGACTTTTGTATTCTTGAAGACATTTGTGCTGTTTTACACCAAATGGAAGGAATCTAAAAACATTACGAAGCGTAAATTAACTAATTTTATTATTGTTTAAAAAACACGCTTTGTATTCTATTAAAATAATAGTTTACAAACCTTAATCTGCAGAATTGACAAACTTCTAACCGGACTATTGGATGACTTTCTAAAACATGAGATTTGTAATCCTTCCAACTTGTAAAAAAAACTTCTGCTATGCCTTGTCTTTCCTCGGTACAAATAGAACATTTCTTTTCCATCCCCAAATCGTCTGAAGTGCAAACCTGGGCATGTGCGCTGAACGCGGTCTAAACATGAATTAAATAAAACCTTGCATCTATAAACTTATTAAACATTTTTCCATTTTAATGTTTAATTACTTACAGTACTCTCGTATATCCGTCCACAATTTGTACAAATGAAGGGTGTAAGATCTCGCTGAATCCCGCGTGGTACTTTTTTTCGTATGCGTTTCGGTTTGATATGATCTTCATTTAGACTGGAGTTTACGTTTCCAGAGTTTTGACTCGTCGACGGGACTGGTGGAGGAGGAATTTGTTCAGCAACATGATGGTTGTCTGGAGGAACAATAACTCTAACTACATTCGAGCCTGGAACATGTGTATGCACATGGACACGGACACCACCTTTTTCCTCGTTATTTTGAACCACATTGCTGTCATCTTCATCATCATCAGCGGCATCATGTAGATGATCATAATTGTCATCATTCGAAACTTCATCTTCATTATTCATAGAAGTAGAAGTATCCACAGCATTTCCAGCCGGAATAACTGCAGGCGATTGTGTTTCTGTTGCTATAATACCAGCCGTTGGGATGTTAGAAGTAGTAGTTTCATTTCCAGTTTGTATTCCGCCAGGAACCTCAGCCGAACCTACGTTTGATGAAGAATTATTCACAATATTGTTGTACGCTGCCCATGATAAATCCCCAGTAGTTGCTGCAGAATAAGCTGCTTGCCCACTCGTCTTTCTGTTTGAACCCGTACTTGTCCATCCTACAATTAAATTGGAACAAGTAAATCAATAATGAATTTGGTCAATTTTTTGGAACAATAAAACAATTTGAATGCTTACGGTTCAAAATCTGCTCCTTAAGTTTATTTAATGGACAACTCTCAATATCAACTCTAACTTGAGTTAAAGTCTCAATAACGTTCGTAGCGAACCGAGTTTTAACAAATTCCAGTTCCAATCGAAGCTTATCAAATTTTCTTAGCAGATCCATGCAACTTGTACAGAATGGAAGATACTCCCGGAAAAAAGTTGAATCCTGTGGAGTGACACCCAAAAGAGTACAAAGTATTCTATTCAAATCCGGCTGGGGAATTGGTCCAGGTTTCCTCTCTTCGAACATGATACAGCAAGTACAACATTGCTCAAAGTTAATTACAGTTACGACTTGTTGCTGCTCAAATTGTTGTTGCTGATGCAGTTGAAGCTGCTGTTGAAGGAATTGTTGTTGGCGAAGTTGAGAATGTTGGGGACTGTGAGGATGAAACACTGCCCCTTCTGCGGATGCCGACGACCCCTGAATTGCAACCATCCTCCCTGGTGACATCACAGAAGTCACTGGAATATAGGCTTGCTGTGGTGAAGCATCGGAAGATGTTGATGGCACTTCAACCACGTAATGAGTCACGATATTACTCTGTGGCTGTGCCATCTTTTCTTGATTTTTACCCCCCGAAAGTATAATAAACGTTAAATTAATAAACTATAATTGAGATTCAATTCGCATAAAATGCTTTTTGCAGTAGTTCAATTAATTGAAGAAGATTGAACAC
>JAHZNK010001350.1:0-14176 GCA_027744615.1 Lepidocyrtus cf. nigrosetosus NNG-2020 | reverse complement strand
CAGGGGGAAAGTTAGGTGATACCCTTGGTTCTTGGATTGAATAACGAAAATCTTGGGTGATTGAGGAAAAGTATAATTACTAATTTTCTGTAGTAATTTAAAATTGTTTCTTCCCTCTTCTAATCTAAAAATGGACTTTCATTAGATTAAAATTCTGATGATAATAAACATGTATATTTACAAATATCGGTGAAAGTAATCTTGCTTCTATCTTTCTATGACTTCTCTTGATACAAAACTCTTACTTGATATTTATTTTCAAAGCATGAAACACATTGGCAAAAGTTTCTCTCTATCTATTTTACACTTTCTGTAAGGTGAATTTAATTAAAATGATAAACCTGAAATGAAATGAAATAATGAATCTGGTGATGGGAAATGGAAAATTACAAAACATGTATGGCTTTTCTGGCTTTGCATCATGGTGAAAGTTTGCGCCTTTCTATCAGTTCCTTCTTGCATGCACAAGTATCTCTCCTCACGTAAGCTATTTACCTTTACAAATTTCTAACACCACATTTAGGACAGAAGACTTATTGGATCTGAACAAAAAATATTATTTAAAAATAGCTTCTGTTCCGCTAATTCGGTAGTATGCTCTCTCATTGTATCCCCGTATCAAAATTATTCTATACGACGCAGTGCTGTATTTCCTTTCCTAATTCAAAAGAAGGAAGTTATATAAAACACGACGAGTGAAATTTCTTATTTTTTAAAATCTTATTTCNTAAAACACGACGAGTGAAATTTCTTATTTTTTAAAATCTTATTTCTATACTTGTATAATGTAGAACGTGTGGGAAGAAGCGGAGATGCAGAGACTGTCACGAAGTTTATTCGGAGGACTCCAACCCAAAAGGCTCATGTAGTTCTGGACCTGATCCTGTACGCGACGGAATCGAATTTCTGACGTGTATGGGCTGCGCGCGTGGAATGTTGTACCATTGTCTAAGCGGATCAGAAGGGGAAGTCCCTCCCCATCCTTGTGCGCTAAGGCATCATCGTTGTACAAGAAGATGGCTTGCACTAGGGCTCCTCTCTCTCGTCCTCCCCTGCTTATGTCTGTATCTACCTGTCGAAGGGTGTCACAGGGCTGCCACTTCCTGCGCGTTGTGTGGTGCACGTCATCATCCATCCTAGTCTACATTTAAATATATTTTTACGTATTATAATTATTAAATTTTACTTCTACACTCTTCAGAAGAACCAAATCAACCAGTAGATGATTTACAGTTATTATTCCATTCTTTTAGTTTAAAAAAACGTACAGAAAATACTGATAGTGACTAGATCAATTCTGTTTTACGATCGTTAATATTATTATATTGTTATTCATTTGCTATTTTCTTAATAATATAAAATTTTAATCAATTTTATTATTACACAATTACGTGAAACCTCTCATGAAACAAAAGTACCAAATCAACCAGTAGATGATTTACAGTTATTATTCCATTCTTTTAGTTTTAAAAAACGTACAGAAAATGCTGATAGTGACTAGGTCTATTCTGTTTTAAGATCGTTAATATTATTGTTATTCATTTGCTATTTTCTTAATAATATAAAATTTTAATCAATTTTATTATTACACAATTACGTGAAACCTCTCATGAAACAAAAGAAACAAACCGCCAGATTATTTCTTATCTATTTATATATTTTAAAAACTACCGATATATGCATACAAAACTACCTACGCAAACTAATTAAAATGTGTCGATCGATGTCGATTCCTCAAATGGAGGAAAACTATACCTATTAAATACTATATTAATAGTTATATGATATATTTGTGTATTAGCTGGAGTTGCAAAATAGACATATAAATCAAATGCACAGAGATGGGCATTTTGACAAAATAGCTTCAAAAACAATCGCAAACTATCTCAAGAATCCAGCAAAACATGCTGGCGAATGAGATAAAAAATAAAAATTGAATTCATACAAAAACCAATTCTATAAAGAAAACCTAAGAACTGTGTTTATTACCAAATATAAAATTATCTATGTCTGGTGTAAATTTGATATTTGTTGAAGAATGTTAAATTGCTAAAGTGGAATCATGTCTATAACATTATAAATAAATACAAGTTATGTATGCTGATAATCTTTGTATATGTGCAAAAGCGTTTTAAAATCCCAAATCCTATATATTTGTGAATGTAAATATTTTCTGTCTACAATAAACAATTTTTAATGTGCGAATAACTCCAGTAAAGTCAATTTTTTTAAAATAATGCCAAAACACTAATGGTTTAATCCACAGATTACGTGATCATAATATAAAATCAGTTTACTCAAATTGGCACAATCTAAGCCTATACAAAATGGTAAAAAAATCTTTAATTTTTCCATTTTCAACGAATTTTCAACTACTACAGAGTTCAATCATATACGTACACAAGAGAAAAATGAATTCATATAAAATACTAATAGAATAATACAAGATTACCCGAAATAAAGTTCTCAATCGCATAATAATAATACTTCAATTAAACAAGAACAGATGGTCAGAAAACAAAACGACGACAGTAGAATCGTATCAAAGAAAGAAATATTTTAGCAGATCATGTAATACAATGTTATAAAATGTCGTTCTTATTATTGTATTAAAACACAAGTTAAATTCTCATATAATTAGAGGACGGTTGAAGCAAAAATTCAAAGTTTAAAACAATCAAAAAATATTTACACCAGTTATTACAATTTAAATATCTAGATACATAAGAGATTCCTGAATAATCCCGTAAAAATTAATTACTATTGTCAACAATATATCCCATCAGGCTATACCATTGTCTGCAGCGGAGTCTTTTTCTTAGCAATTTGACAAACGCCAGTCATTGACAGAACTTTTTCAATTATGTCTTTGTACTTCCAGGCATCACCGCTAAGCCGTTTTCGACGAATTCCGATGACATTCAAATATTCCACCAATACAACTTCCAGTTCAAACTTAAGCGTAGCCCCAATTTTCCCAACAAGACGATACCTACACATAAAATTTAATTAAGTAAAAATGAATTGTTATGGTATATAATACGTTAAAAACGAAAGTTCTATACCCTTTTTGAGTGCATGTAATTCCAATGCTTGCTAGAGATTCTTTAAGTTCAGACAATACTGCATCCGCATCAGTACTTGCAGTTGTCGAAATGTTATGTGCGCACTGAAACAACAATCATACATATCAATTTAAAACATGTTGAAAAATAAGTTGAATGGCAAATAGTTTCAACATCATGATTACCTTAACAGGATTTTCGATTGTTTTGAGCTTCTTGGCTTTGTTGGTTCTGGGAGTTAGAATGAGTTTCATGCGATCCAATCCTCGTTCCAAACTTCCAAGGACCTTTCTGCGCGCAGGACTTGGCATTCCTGGACTATGTTGAGTTGGCACTTTCCTGGAATATTTAAATCATTTGCACATTAAATTAATTACTTGCACAACTCAGTTTTTGGAATTAAAATACAATCAAACCCATAACTTACCGTTCACGAATTGGAGTTTTAAAAGGATCAGTAAAAACGCTATCTGCAGATCTTGCAGGTGACATATTATTGTTGACTCCTCCAGCGATATCTAATATAGACAAAATTGATTTATTTAATTAATTCCAGAAAAATTATAATAACTTACGATAAGTTGGTAAGTTGTAAGTTATGTCACAAATATTACTTTCACTAGGTCGAGATTTCTTTGGTGTAGATACTCTTGGTTTTGCGAAATCAAAAACGTCCTGGTTTTCCTTATTTTCTGTGGCGTCTTTTCCAGATGATGGCGGTGTCAAAACCTTTGGACTTCCCATTGTTAATAAACTACTATCGTCAAGTCCACCTTCCATTGAAACATGGCGCGACGGCGTACTTGGAATCATTTCGGCATCATCATCGCATGCTAAAAACTCCGACTCCAATGATTTTTTAATCTGATTTGAAGCAAAGAAAACCTAACAAACCATAATCAAACAAAATATGTCAATCACTAATTACAAATAATTCTAAACAAAGCAAAATTGTTAAATATTATTGTTTAAGCATACTCGGTCGATATGTATTCCACAAGTGCGAAATAAATTTACTCCAAGTTTTTCCTTTCTTTTCAAAAGAATAAAATACGTTGCCAAATTATACTTGGCATAGTTGAGAGCGGATAATCTTAACTTCAATGATTCCAGTGGTACTCCAATATTTGCAGCCATCAAACGAATGACGTCATTATCATTGATTCCAGTCTATTGTTAAAATTTAGTCACATCAAGCAAAAATACCACAAAAGTAATTAAAGCAGCAAAACGCAAATGTATAGTTCTGGAGCAAGCTGGCTTATTACCGAATCTTCCGTGATTAACGGTGGCAAGGGTTCAGGATTTCCTTCTTGGCACCATGTGTGCCCCAATAATTGCTCAACTGACAGTCTGTAGTTTGGATCCAGTTGTAACATACATCTTAGTATATTTTTACTCCCTTCTGATAACCAACGAGGTTCTTCATATTTTCCAAGCTACAAAAAGAGCATTAAATACATGACACAATAAATCAAAGTACAAACATAACTTCATAGTATAATTAAATGTTTAAAATTGACGTCAGATTATTACCTGAATCTTTTTGTATAAATTGCTGAGATTGACATCGTCGAATGGCAGAAACCCATTAAGAAGAGCGTATAAAAGTACTCCAAGTGACCAAATGTCAGCATGTGTACCGATATATCTCTCACCTTTAATGAGTTCAGGAGCTACAGAGCAAAAATTATATTCCAATTTGAATCATTCTTTAAAAAAATACTAGCAGTGCACCCCATAAATCATTTTGTAATTAAGATAGAATTATAGAATTACCCGCATAAGCTGGGGAGCCACAACAAGTCTCCAGTTCAACTTTATTTCCTTTGATTGAATTAGCACATAAGCCAAAGTCGATAAGTTTGACATTATTTTCAGAATCCAGTAAGATATTTTCCTGTCCAAGAATGAAAATTTTGAATTTACAAAGTGGAAATAGAAATCAATAAGCAATCATTTGTATTTTTAGGTTTACAGGTTTCAGATCCCGATGTACAACTCCCATTTTATGACAATAAGCAACTGCCGAAGCAATCTGTCTGAATATCCTTCTGCCCTCGGACTCGGTTAGCCTGTCTCTTTGAACTAAAATGGCAAATATAAAGAAAAATTCAAATTGCAACTGCCATAAAATCTCGTGAATAAAACTTAATACTACTTTTAGGGAGCAAATTCATACCAATAAAACCAAAAGATTCAGTTGACAGTTACTAAAAATAGTTTAACATTCCGGAATATCCACATCACATCTACATAATAATTTAACTCATCCTTACCCCTAAAGCTTGTTTATCCAGAATTTTAATTGCAACTCGTTCCCCAGTAAGGACATGTGTGGCTTTCTTTACTTTTGCAAATCCCCCCTGTCCAATCGTTTCATGCATTATGTAGAAGCCTTCCAAAACGCTGAAATCGTCTTCCCTCATTTTGGCAACTTTTGCAAACCTTCACAAACTATTAAGACCATCCATTAAATTTTTGCATTAAAATATTAATTTCTGTTAAAACTTACCTAGTTAAGTACTTTTAACAACTTTAGCACAGCCTTAACAAACTTATTACTGGTTTCCGGTTTCCACTTTAAATGACGAAATTATCTTTGTTATTGTTTTGAATCCAATATAAACATAATGAGTCAGTAAACCACGGTCAGCTGCTGGACAAGCCACTATTCAAACCCGCGTCCTTTTCTATTACAAATGTCACTTTAAATAGCTAATTTTAATTTCTGCATTTAATTATTTAATTGACAATTAAAATGACAGTTTGCCTCTGCCAGAACAACAAAAGAAGAAGGGTTTTTGTCATTTGTGTTGTTGGTGAATGAAAGAAAAGTTGGTCGGTTGTGCTCCTCCGTTCCTTCCCTCTTTGTTTGAATCGCTCAAGCTCCGCCTTTCCCTGCTCCCGTTGGCTAAACACAGCCGCAGCAGAAAGCAAACAAAGCCAACAGCCAACAGCTCTCTTCATAGCTTCATTTTCTTACATGAAAATTATTACGTAACAAAAATTAATTTTTAATTTATCATTCATCATCAAACATGATTTAAATCATAATTTACAATTTAAAAAAACATTTAACACTGTTAAATTAACAGTCATAGGTTTATTAATAACATTCAAATAGATGCTTGAAATTGTGATAAAAACTATCCTGGAATTAATACGGATTTAATTAAACATTAATTAATTTGCAAACTATGTATCTGCTTAATTTTTTGTTTAAATGTAAATTTTAGTAAACTTTTAGTAAGGGAATAATAGATGGCATGAATGCAGACATATAATTGGTGATTAAGAAAGATTTATGTGTAATGAGCTGTGAAGCCATCTCTTAAATTCTTTGAAATCTTTCGTTGATAAGTATTTAAGATAGCACGGCGACAGATACGGTGAGCTGGGGATGGAGGCTGCATAGAATGAGAGTGAAAAATCATAGGAGTAAATGATTACGTTTGTAGGATTTGATTAGAAGTAAATGAAATCTGTGCATCATGATTTTATAGTGTTAGTTCAACCCGTGGCTCGTCCTTATCACACAAAGTAAGATTATTTCATGAGAATGTAAAACCTTGGTAAAGTATGCAGCATTGTAAAGTAATAGTTTTGTCTGTTGACTGATTATACGCTGTGAGTGATGATGAGAGAGCGAGTAAATGGAATAAGACGACAACTATTAGCAATGCTCGGGAAAGAAGACCCACGAAAACCATCTCTAACAATAATGATAATGTGCTTAACTTTAATCCTATCTAATGTTACATTCATGATCCAACAGTAATGTTTATCAAACCATCCATCCATTCCTTCACTCTTTTAAGCATATTCTGATGTATTATTATTACGTAAATACCTGCCCAACCAACATTTACAGGGTTGCATGAATAAAGTTGAGTTTGTTCGTTAAATCGTCACAGGTATGAAAAGCAGTGAGGAAGGTGGTAGAGAATAATAAGAGGGGTGGTTTTCTCTGTTGTTGGGGGAAGATTTTTCTCTACCTGTTTCAACATTGTCTGTCTATGTCATGTTGTTTTGTCGAGGATGATGATGGATAATAAAATCATAAAATGTAAGGTGGTATCGTATCAGGTACGCAAACACTTCGCTCAATCCACACACACTTGATCACAGGAGCTCATATGAAACCCTCACTTTACTCACAGATTAAGCTGTTTTTATGAAACTATATGGCTTGCTTGCATGCTACATGAGGCGAAATAAAGAGAATAAAATTTTTGCTGTTTGTTGGCTTCCCATTCTATGCTTTTTTGTTAACAATTCCAATATTAAACATGGTCCTTGCCTACATTCTTTCTTATATATCTCTCGTAATAACAAACCAGGTAAAAACTGAAATGTTTTAACATTAATTCATCCCAACAAACAAACGGATAAGAATTCTTGACAAAACTATGCTGGTCTTCTTACATTTTGCCATGTTATGTATGTTCACGTAGTTTTTTTGTTTAGTAAAACTATGTACCTTGTCCTCTTGCGAAGATGAAGTTTTTAAGGTTTTTTTTGTAAGGAGAATTCAGATAAACTTCTTTGAAATGAGCATACCTTCTTTATTACTATCACACTGTTATTACTAGATGAAGAAACGGTATAAAAATGCATTATAACTCACTCCTTGGCAATCCTGAACGTAAATGATTATGAGGATTGTCTTCATCTTTCAACTTCTGAGCTAAACAACAACCTGTGTCTGCAATGTAAATCGAGTTAGTTATTTCTATGCTCCCTCAATTGTTGGATGATGAGGTTGGTTCAGGTTGTGTTTCTGTTGTTATGTTTTCTGGCCTAGCCAGCCTGTCAGTGTCAAGTGAGTCAACTCATTTCTTCTTTTCTTATGTAAAACAAGAGATTCTTTACGTTACATTTTTGGTGCACATTGGATTTTTATTGTTGTTCTTTTTTCCTTGTCCTGCAAGGTTCCTCATCTTCGTTTCATTGGATTATGAACAAGTGCAATAACTTAAGTTGTGAGCCAGGCGTAGAAAAAAAAGTTCGTTTAAAAAGCTGATCTGTTTTGTAGTGTGTGAGTGAGCAAAGTTTAGGAAAAGTAAAACTGGAATATTTGAAAGAGAAAAACAAGAAGATCGGTAATAGTTTTCGGCTGTTGTAAATGCTCATTCTATACGGTCGGTGATGTAACTTGTAAGCTTGACCTCGTTTTATGCACAAAACATTTTTGCTGTTTCCTCATATGCAAGCTTAAGACAAAATACCAGTGTTTTATTCACATTTTTCTGAGCTGATGATGATTATGATCATCATGGTGTGGTTGTGTAGATAAAGGAAATTCTTGTTCGGTTGATGAAAAACGGGTCATATCGTAGATCTTATAAAAACCTTGTAAACTAAAAGGCAAAGATTTAGATCCGTCATTCCACCAAATCGTGTGTGACTTTGGAACTTTTGCCAATAGCTTTGGATTATCAGTTCTGGGTTTGCAAGATGAGCTCGTCTGCAACACAAATTTGCTAAATCTGTCTCATATGAACATCAAAAATAAGAGGAGGTGGGATCCATTCAATCCAGGAAGTATTTAGTTTTTGACAAAATGTGCCTCTCTGTACGATAATGTGTCTGTTTATCATTGCTGCATCTGCATTTCTACAAACATTACTAAAAGGTTTATTTAAGGAAGATTATCTTTAATCATTAACATCAAATAAAAAGTCAAAATAGTGATTTGCTCCTACAATAAGTGTATTCCAAGTTTATTTAATAATTTCATTTAAAACATGAATTTGGATGTGGGTCACGCACGATCTTTTTCTGCTAAAAAAAGTGTCTTCTAAAAATGTGCCTTGTTTTCTGACACGATTCAAAGAGTAAATGATCAATTACTGCTTGTTTAAGCTGTAAATTGTCAGTCGTAGGTGGTGGAAGTGGGCAGCCAGTTCGGAGAGTGCAAAAAGTTGATTAATGAAGTTATTAGAACATCCTTATAAGTTCTCAAGTGTGCACACACCTTTTTACAAACTTATTATTATACATATTTCCAGAAGCACGTATGAATTTTCCAAAAATAAGAAAGTTTGCTCCAAAACGTTTTCAAATGAAATTACTTTCACCTACTCTAAATACCTGCATAATTACATTTTGAATTTGCTCCCTTGTTTTTTAAAACTTTCAGTGAAAAAGTTTGTCAAGTTTTCTGGAAATAAATTGTTACTTCGATACACTGAAAGAAACACTTGATTGAATTATTTTCATTCTGGAAGTGAGCGTTGGTTGACTCAGAGCGAAACATGTGTCAAAAGTAACATTCAATCATCACAGTCAGTACTCTTTTCCGGATCCAACCCCTTCAAGTGTAAGTTTACTTTGTTATCTCTTTCCTAATATCGTTAGTTCCTGTTACTTACACATCATAGGAGCTAAGCGTGAGCAATATGCAATAAAATTGTTCAAGTTTTAGCAACAGTATAGATCTTTTCCTATAAAAACAACAAAGAAATCAGTTACTGTTCACAAAGTAGATTATTTACGAATCAAAAGAAAGATACAAGAAACTTTTCGTGTTTGCTTTTTTTACGCTTCGGTGAAGCCGGAAAACGGGATTTGTATTATGTATCATGTCAAAATACTGCTGATTTTTAAGTATAATTTTAGCTTAGGAGATTCGTGGTCCGAGGACAGATGATGTTGATGATGGGGTTTCTTGAAAAATTATGGTTCTGCTACGTGATAATGATAATACAAAATGTGTAGTTAAAAACATCATAAAAATTGATGTGCAAATAGTTTGCTGAAAAACAGTTGAATAAGCGCAGTCAAGTCAAACCGTTTTTCTTTGTGCTGAATGGCACACATATTTTGGTTTCAATACCGTAGGGTTAAATTAAGAGAGAAAACATGACAGGTTCCATTCGTATTTTTTAAGAAATCACGTCTCTTTGCAAAAGCTATTGCTTTCCCTGATCGCTTCATTGTGTTCAGCTATAAAAAGACCATCAACGCAGTAAAAGTACAGTAGGGAAATAATGGGTTATTGTCGTGACGTGCGATGTAATTGTAGAAACCATATCCTTATCGTCTACGCTAACATCATCAACATCGTCATCTTCACATTATCTCTGAATGTTCAGTTATGTCAAGTAAGAAGTAATTTCATCTTCCATATTTGGAAATCAACGGCAGCAGTTTTATCGTAAAATGCTTTACTGACCTGTGACCAGTTTTAGGCGTGTTTCGTTCTTTCTTATGACAAAAACGTTTATGCTTACAAAATGCTTAGAAAGGCATTGCATATTATCTGGAATTTGGATAGTACAAGCAAATCTTTAGAAAGGCAAGCACGGCAACCATAGTTTAATCGGTATAATCTATCATGTTATGCAACTTGCAAAACATTCGCAAAAATTATAATCTTTCTCTTAAACTTGTCTTTTGAAAGATTTTATCATTTGCAAAAAGGTTTAGTTAATGTTTTACATTGAAATTTTACAAAGATGGGACGAAATCATGAAATGTGATCCTCATAAATAGCTTGTATTTAATAGAAGCTTTGGCAGCAACATCAAAAACTTTTAGTGAAACAACTCTCGGTAACTTGCCGTTTGCCATATTTTAGAGAGTAACTACCATTAGAGTGCTGGCTAGCCATCAAAATAGTACTTTCAAATCGATTTATAATGATGAGATGACCATATTGAGAGGAGAGAATAAAAAAGAACAATACATAATCTAGTCTCTCTTCTTGTCTTCTGGAATGGATTCCCCGCGCAACCATTAACCCTCTCTGTCAAAAGAAATTACATCTGCTAAAGAATGTTTGAGCATGCCAGATTGATTATTTCTGTTTGGATGGATTATGGATGGGATGATCTAGGAACTACCATAAATGTCGCACTTTTACATTTAAGCAGCATTTAAGCGGCAGGTGCATATATTATCCTTTTTTAATTCAGAACAAAATCACGAGCAGGAGCAAAAGGTGCTAACGCCAACTTGCCAACTGGCTACTTTTCTTAGCAAATTATTATATCTCTGAAAAAAGGTACCGATGGGATAAGAATGGCGATAATCATGCAAGGAGAAACAAAGAAGAAAAAGGACATTGAAAAAAAGGTTTCTAGTTTTCATTTTGTGAAAAGTTGATCATGTTTTGGCTGTTATTACTTTTGACTTAGCTTCATCTGATATACCATTCAATTCAAATAGTGAGACTGGAAAAGAGGATTGATTAAAAAGGCGTCAGGTGGTTGGTGACTGCTGACGATGACTTTGCTACCAACACCATTCCACGTTTCTTCTTCATTATGTGCATGAACACTTTCGATTTCTCTAGATTCTTGCACTGGACGGTAAATGATTGCTTTTTAGACTTCGGTAGAGAGTAGACAGTAGTTTAAAATGATTCAATAATAAAATATTCAAAAGAAAAAAAAATTCTTTGTTATTGATTGAATTTGAAGAGATCTGATAAGTTTGCGACAGGCATGCTTTCAGTATTAAAATTGTGTTACAACTTTGACCTTTTCGTTCATTTGCTAAAAAAAACTATGAAAGTAAAAATATAAATGCAAATATTGATTCATTTTTCATGTTGTTGATTTACTCAAGTAGATAGGTATATTGGTGTAGCAAGGTGACATTGAACAGATAGGCCGATTCTTTTTTATGTGGAGTCTTTTCTTACAGATTAATTCATAATTATGCATTCACACTTCATTTTATTACTAGCTGAACGCAGTGAAGCTAGTATAGGTTTGGCGATGATGGTCTGTCTGTCTGTCTGTCTGTCCGTCTGTTGGTCCTCTAACTCAAAAACGACTTAACAGATTGCAATGAAATTTAACAAGTAGATACAAATGGTAAATTGGAAGAACCATATTGTTTTTCAGCAATTATGGCCTAACGGTTTGACCGTTACGAGTGTCGGTTAAAAAGTTTCAAATAGCATTATAATAAAAATTTTATTGGAATATAGCAAATCAAATACGCTGATTCCAAATATGATATCAGTTTTTGCGAATTGTTGCAAATTTTTGCAATAAATTTGCAAATATGCATGTAGCATATCATTTTAACCGTAAAGACAAACAGATTAAGAATACGTCACTAGTTTTGCAAATTTAAATACAAAATTTTGCAAAAAATGCAAATTTGAAAAAAGTAGAGTAAATAATTGTTTTAAACGTAGAATGGAGTAAAAATTGAATATTATGCATATAGTTTTGCGAAAATTTTCACATACAGCACAATTAATTTAAATTATAATAACCGAATGCATACGTTCAGCTAGTAATTACATGGTTTTACAACCTTTTATTTTTTATTGATTTTTTGTATGAGAATACTGCTAATTAATCTTTAAGGATTGTAAGGGTTTGAAGAGATAGGTTGAGCTAATTACAAAAACCTAAAAGCTTACGTATTTTATAGAGAACAAATAAGTGACTGGCTATCATGAAGTAGCAAGTTACTAATGTAATTCACCCTCATACAAAGAACATACTCAGCTCCTCCTACAAAGCCATGTAACTTCACAATCCTCTCTACTTTACAAGTAATTAGAAACTAATTATTATAATTAAAAATTACTTGACATAGTAATAAATTTATTTTGATTTACATCGAGTGGGATAAGTACCAAACAAGGTTATTTATTAAAGTGCTGCTCGGTACTTAAAATGACTTTAGTAAAAGGTTCTTTAGAAAATTCTTTAAAAAGAGCTCAATACCTTGGCAGAATAGTCTGACGGTTTGTCAAAATATGAAATATAGGTGGGGTAAAAAATAAGTTAGTAGCACGCGACACATCTTCATTATCAATTCAACAAAAGATTAGAAGGTGAAATTGAAAAGTGATGGGAACAAACAATTTGTAGCAAGTGTTATTTAAACAGGAAGAAAGAATCGTTATTGTTAAACTTGTTTGTAATTGCAACGGAAACATGGTTAAAGTAGAAGCCTACTTCTTTCCTATATGCTCCACTTTTTAATAAATTGTTTTAAATATATATTTCTGCATGGCTCTATAAAGCTTCTAATTTCACTAGTGTTGATTTATTATGATTCATGATGATGAGTCATGAGACAAGAAACAAAGGGTGCTATTATTACAATTTCAAGTGCAAAACTTGCAGGGAGCCGGGATGACAAACTGAGAATAATTTATGGGGATAGCTTTAAGAATAAAGTTAAAATTGTAACGAAATACAGCATGTGCTCTCCTATGCTGTTGGCAAATTTGAATTTCCAGATGGTTAATAGAGATGGGTTGATAATAATGTATGATGATGATGAGATAGCGATTTGTAAGCATTTATCTTTCTAGCCGCATCAATTTTATCCCCCTCTTGTATGTAATGCACTTGTTCTTCACTTTTCATCTGACGGAAGTCTTAAAATTATGTGTAGGTGTGTTGCGTTCGTTACAAAAAGCTGTTTCAGGTCCATGTGCTCTTCATCGTTTTACTACTAGGCCAGACACACCAAGTAAAACTCTTTTTCAAACTAAAACAATTGTCGGGTATGTAGGTCATTGTACTAATCCTTATCAATTGCTCATCACTATCTTCATTTTTTATTCCTTACGACTGCCGACTGGCTTGAGTTTTCTATTCCGGAGGAAATGCGTAAAAGGTGTTTCCTTACAAACAGATTACTACTTATGACTCATCCGTCATCCTTCATTTGATGCAATGTTTGGAAAATGCAAGTGCGACACGTGCATGATTATGTAGACGAATATTCATCGTCTCACAGAAGTGACTTTGAATTCATAATCCAAAGTATATCGTCAGTCATTTTCTTTGTAAAAATATATTGAAAATTAATTTAAAAAATGAAAGTCAAATTTAGTTTATATTTTATTAAAAGTTTTATATAATTTAAAAACTAACTGAAAGCTAAAGTAAATATTGGCAAAGAAAAAGCCAAGTTGAATACAGGGCAAGGACTGCATTTTATTTTAAAAACAAGATAATAATAATTTCGATTTATTGTCACGGTTGAAACCTCATATATGAGGAATTTTATACAATTAGACAAACTTTTGTAACTTAATTATAATTAACAATATAAAGTTATTATAATTTATTTCTTAATAGCTATTTAAATACATTCTCTATGCTGACCTCATACCACTCATC